>JAOYSI010072000.1:0-22007 GCA_025775065.1 Hiodon alosoides
CAAATGTTTGTAAAGGCAGACTGCATAGCTAGGTGCTTGATTTTATAAACCTGTGGCAATGGGACTGAATGAAACACCTGAATTCAATGATTAAGAGGTTAGGCCCAATACTTGGCTCCATATAGTGTATATATAAAGTATATAATTAAAAACTTGCTTATAGCGTTTTCCTCGAATGGGAGGTTTAGCATTTTGTTTAAATTATTGCGTGAACATGTGAAAGAGAATGAGAAGACCCTGTGTCCCTGTCTCCAGGCACTCATGCCTGGCCCCGGCATACCATACTGCCTTAAAACCTATAGTTGCAGTGGTACTTTTAGTAGTAGTAGTAGAGGTTATTTTTTTCAGATTGGAATTGTTAAAGATGTTCTTGTGCATTATTATGCATTTTGTGTGCTTGGAGTTTGTAATTTGCAAATGATTTAATTTTGTACCAACATCTTTTCATGCTCCGTAATTTTGCATTGGAAAGATTATAAAATAATCATAATAATATTAAATCCTGAGTAGCATTCACCTATATAAGTAGATTATATCATGCTTGTGCAGCGATCACGTTGTGACTTTCAAATCTATGCAAGGAGCCGAAGATAAGAATCATGATGACCAAACCGCAGCACAAATACACATACATGATGAGGACTGGGCAGCAGGGGTATCTGATAAGTTTTTTTCCCAATTTCCAATGTTAAAATACTCCTGTATCAGGTGGCAGCGATTGACTGGCTTGTCTCCATGAATGCAGTTAAGGCAATGCGGAAGAAAGCAAGGACGAGAGAATGCATCGGCACATCATGCGCACGGAAAGGCGCTGTTTACACCTGTAAGCTTAATTGGATACACTGAAGACTGGTCGCTTTTTGCATAATGCCACTGCTATGATTATAAAGAAGTCATCTTACAATGAAGTTCTGGGTTGCGCCTTCAATGATCTGCTTAATCTCAGCAATTATTGAGGTAAGGGTTTCTTCTCACCCCAACGCCTTCTGCGATTTGTCATGCTATAACACATTTCTATTTTTTTTCATGGGTTAAATGGGTTAATAAATAATAGCTAATGGTGTCATTTTTTTCACATGCAACAGCTTTTATCGATAACAATACTCAAGTAGAAGTAATTCTTTTCCATGAAAATTCCTGTGTTGCGGTGAAGAAGAATATTAGCAAACGAACAAAAGACTTTTCACTGAGTGAGTCTTTTATGGATGCGGCATGAATACAGTGGGTCTGTGCCACAAGATGAGTAAACCCGGTCTAACTGCTAAATCTGACATTCGGCCCTCATTGGCATTGTTGCTCTGCTCCTTCTTATCCTTAGGCCCATGCAATTCTCCTTAAATCACAGGCTGGTGATCCTTAGTGTGCTCCCTGCATTTATAAATCTGATATAATAGCCCTCCAGACTGACAACAGCACTCATTTTACAGGTCTCTTAGTGTTTGCGTCTAAAAAGAGGAGATGCTAGCAGTATCTGCACACCAAACACCAGTGCCCAGAAGTCTGCCACATTCTACCAACTAACAGGCATGGTGTTGCTCCTTGTACAATGTGATTAGCTGTGCAACCAGTTGGCATTTAGAGTACACATAGATTTCATAGATTAGCTTGTTCCAGAAAATGTCACCTCGTAAAGGTCCAAAACAACTCATTGCTTCTATCTGCTTATACCTTACATTGCTTTATTCCTTCTATTGCTCTTTACTGGAGAGTCCTAGAAAATTAAATCTATTTTATATCTTAAACTCAATTTCACCTGAACTGGGGTCTGGTGACCTGTTCATAATGTCAAAGTCTGAAGGGTCAATGTTGTGCTGCCCTCAAATGAGCTGATGAAAAATAAAACCTTTTTTAAAACTGTAAAGGATATTGAACATTGAAAGAACTACAGCATGTATGGCCCAGTTTGCTCTGGCTGTCAAGACATCGTGGTACACCATTTTCTCCTTCAGATCTATGAGCTCTCTGTATACTATTATTTTCGGGGACATTACTTAAAAGACTATTGTGCTTTAAGATTTAGAGTGAAGGCTGGCAGTCAACCAAGCAAAAAGGTCCCCCGAATAATTTGCTTTGACATTATATTGATGAGCCCACACACATGTGCCCACACTCTAGTTATACTAACCCAAATCTTGCCCAGCAGCACAGAAAGACCAGGTCAATCCTCATTAATTCTAATAAGAAATCAGCGGAGAAGGCAATGATGGGAAATTAATGACTGTGAAGGGGAGCGTAAATTATTCAACAGTAACAGGATTATGATGAAAGATCGTCAGATTGCTTTTTTTTCTGCGGCTTCTTATGCCCTGTATCCATTTATAACACATTCCGGGGGGGTGCTTTAGGTTTTATTAACACGTAATTAAAAATTAATTAACACTGAGTGATAAGTACATAACAACATTCTCTAGCAGCTGCCATGCCTGGAACAATACTTGCATGCATAGTTGTTTATTTCATATTGTATTGTTTTATCAATTAATCATGTTCATGGTGTAGTTAGACAAGTTGCATGTTTACTGGTTTATATACTGAGTCTTATTCAAATATACTCAAATGCCAGATTCCTAAATCTAAATGAACATTTGAGAGGTCAAACATACATTTAACTTGTTACTCACCTCAGATTTCAAAGTCATGAATGTACAGTACTGTGCAAAAGTCTTAGGTGAAGATCCAAAATAATGTAATGAAGTTTCTAAATATTAAAAAATTATATAAAGGCCTGTGAACCGTAAAAACAAAAAAAAAAATGTAAAAAAATAACAATATTTGGTGTGACCACCCGTTGCCTTTAAAACTGCATTAATTCTCTTCGCAGTTTTATAAGGATATCGGCTGGTAGATATAGTAAAATGTATCTGTTCTAAAGTAAAGAATACAAAAAAAACAACTAAGCCTGCATTTAGGTATATCCAGGGTGCCTAAGATTGGCTCTGATCTCATTTTAAAAGTACAGGTCGCTAAATTTTATGTATGACTATTAAGGATATTTAAATGGCTGGCTTCGACATTCTGCATAAATTTTTAAAAGTGACTATAAGCCGTTTTACCTTTAACTTCAAAAGTGTTTTTTTTTTCTTTTTCTCTGACTTATGTCTAAAGTTAAAAAAAAACAACTACTAATCAAGACTTGATTCATACTGAAGTAAATTTAGTTTAGCTTCTATTTGTAGCCTAAAAGACAAGTTAAAATATTTAAATAAATGTATGATTTGTATGACACTTCTGAACCACTCTCTCCGCTCAATCTTTGGACTCCTGGGGATAAATAAAAGTGCTTTTTTGAAAGGAAAGGAGGAAAGCTGTGCATGATTACATGCTAAAATACAAAAAATGTGAAAAAATTATGTCCTCAAGGGAAAAATGTACATGCTTTTATTCAGAATTGTGTTCGCTTTGGAGAGAGGCAGACAATTTAGACATTAAAACCCATTGAAAGCAGTTGTAGCTGGCTACAATCTCCAAAAAAAAGCCTAATCTCCATTTTCTACAGCCTCTATTCATGAGCAAACGCTAGGGAACCTTTTAGAACATGTACTAACACCTTTACTTTAAATAAAGAATATTAAATTAAATTACTGCAATAACCCAACATTGTAATCTTATACGTTTAGAAAGAATGTGTAAAGCCAAGCTCCGAGAAGTGATTCATAAACCAAATAAAGTAGCACAAAAATGAATGTTTGCAAGCGTTTGCTGCCTGGGGAAAGAGTAAATACATACTGCTTGATGAATCTATTCTTAAAGCAGAAATAGAGAGGTGACAACAACAAAACAGGAGATAAGACTTGAGAATTTTTAAAGCAGACTCTGACACCCACACAATGAAGATATCACAGTGAAGGGTGAGCGGGTAGAAGGATAATTAGACATAGAACAAACTGACTTTCACAGCTGACTAAACCCTGATCAAACAGCCACCTTGACAAGTGGCCTACTTTATTTTTAAACTCTGTATTGTGAGCTGCTAAACTTTTCGATCGACGGCGGCTGTGCTCGAGGCGGCGCACAAACACGCTGTTCTCTTCCACTCACCAGGTGAATTCCGAAGTGCTTCGCAAAGCGCATTTAAAAGTCGTCGTGGAGAGAGGCTATATTTTCCACAACAGCCCCATTTCAGATTTTACATGGAGAAGGCAAGCCTAAATGTTAAGTCTCAAAGCAGTGTTTTCGTAGGAAATGGTGTGGGCGTGAAAAACTGGGTTCTCTCTCTGAGCAAGCTACCTCCGGCCTCTTATTCCATCTTTTTATCTTGTGCTCCATCTTTTTATCTCGTGCTCCATCCTTTTTTACTTGTGCGCCATCTTTTTATCTTGTGCTCCATCTTTTTATCTTGTGCTCCTTCTTTTTATCTCGTTCTCCATCCTTTTTTACTTGTGCGCCATCTTTTTTTATCTTGTGCTCCATCCTTTTTTTTACTTGTGCTCCATCCTTTTATCTTGTGCTCCATCTTTTTATCTTGTGCTCCATCCTTTTATCTCGTGCTCCATCCTTTTTTACTTGTGCTCCATCTTTTTATCTCGTGCTCCATCCTTTTTTACTTTTGCTACATCTTTTTATCTTGTGCTCCATCTTTTTATCTTGTGCTCCTTCTTTTTATCTTGTGCTCCATCCTTTTTTATTTGTGCGCCATCTTTTTTATCTTGTGCTCCATCCTTTTTTACTTGTGCTCCATCTTTTTTATCTTGTGCTCCATCCTTTTTATCTTGTGCTCCATCCTTTTATCTCGTGCTCCATCTCTGCCTCTCATTCAATTTCCGATCTCTATCCAAGCTTAGCTTAGAAAGCCTAAATACAGAACAAAATGTTAAAAAATTTACTTAACCCTGGTTTTGTAGAATCTAACAACATTAACTCCAATGCATAGCAACAGCAATTACTGATACTACAGAGACCAGTGGCTGCTAGTGTGTATGACATTCATCATGTTGTTCTTTCACTAATGTTTAAGATAATTTAGGCAAATGATAATTCCTGCAAACAGCGGAGCGGAGCAGAGACCTTGGTTTTGTCAAGCAGAGAGAGGGGCCAAGGCAGTGGGTGATCTTGGACGGCTCCTTTACAGTAATTATATGTTAGCAGTAATTGCCAGTTCAGCTATTCTTTCAGTCATTTCAGCAAATATGGCCATCCAAAATTCAAAGAAGCTCCAATTAGACATTCAAGATAAAAATAACACAATAAAATTCAAGAAACTATACTGGTGTGTTGAAACATTCCATGTGAATTGTTAGTTTACTGTAGTAAAAAAAACCCTGCAAAATATGCAACAAACTGTTACAAACAAAGGTTCAATGGCTGGAATGCATCATAGAGATAATAAATTATACTTCTTCCGTCTGGAGAAGACTGTTGTCAGTTTGTGAATCATCCAGTACACAGAAAAACAGTTGGCTCTGTGGTGTGTCCTCTGGGCTAAGAACTTGGAAGAAGATGGCGGCTGGTGGTTGTAGCCCTGTGACCACTGTGGCTGAATGATTCAGCAGAAGGAATGAAATATTTAGGCATAAAAGCCTTAACATAGTATAGGCTAGGATAATATGCAGATTAAAGGCATGTTATGAACAGGAAAAAAGCACATTACAGACCAACAAATATGCACTGGTGACAGAAAGGCACCTTCCTTTCATCTCCTGTCTTATAATAATTCAAGGTGTTTTCCCTCTCCCTGGTTGAGATTTTTTTTTTTTTTTTTTTTTTTTTTTTAAGCTCTTGGCATCATTGTGCAGAGATAAAGCCAAGGTATATGATAAACAATAATATGCACTTATATGCACAATAATAATAATAATTATTATTATTATTAGTATTATGTGATTTGGTACATATAAATAATACATTTCACCAATGTATGTGGTTTTCAATATACGTTATACGCAGAAGTTATATGTAGAAATATCTACGCTACATTAGAACCTGTGGAGGCTTGCAAATATAGCTATCATATTTCATTGCCTTAAAATCAGCTGTGTATTGTACTGCCACTTAGTGTTCACCATTACCATGTTTTCCAATTGGCAGAAAACAAAACACTAACAGAAATGTACAGGAAATAGAAGGAAATTGGAGGAAAAGCAATTGTAAAATAATCAAAAGGAAGAGAAAACTGATACGAAACATACCAATTAAATTCTAAAAATGAAGCGAGAAATAAGAAAGTAGAGGAACATAATAGAAAAACCACTTAATTCATCCCCACTGTTTCCATGACAGCCAATAAAATGATGCTAGTTCAAAGCAATGAGACAAAACTGAGGAATAAAAGAAAAACAAAATGAAAATTCAATCTTGAAAAAAACAGATTAATATTCATATATATGAACTGGCAGGATGGAGGTGTCTGAGCAGGCAGATGGTGGCATTTCATAGTCTAATTTCATGAAATAGATCCATCCATTTTTTGTGGGGTTCACGTTTTCCATCACTCACTGAAGCATTTTCAAGTGAGTGGAGGATTCCTCCGAACTGTATTTGGGAGACCAGAACGATTAAACGTTGCCTGCCAATTGAGTCAGATCCTCTGGTCAGGCTGCTTTTAAAAGTACCAAGAAAAAGCCCTTTTAAACCTAATCAGCCCGTTTTTGATGTCACTTCAGCCATGATCACTGTGGAACTGTCTGAGTTCAACACCACCTTTGTCTAAACCTTTGTCCTATCCGTCTAACCACTGAAAAAGGTTCTCTGAAATCCTCTTTAACTTCAGTCTTTACCTTGGATCAATCAGTCAATCAATTTAACTTTATTTGCTTTTTTACATAATTTGTCACACATTGATTTCCTCTTCCTGAGAAAATAAAAAAAAACTGAAAACCCAGTGTCAAATGGGAAAAACTTGATTATTTCCTGACTCCAGAGGCCGTTGAGAGAACTCCTGGAAAATAGTAGAGACATATAGAATAAAACTGAAT
This sequence comes from Hiodon alosoides, assembly GCA_025775065.1. Taxonomy (NCBI): domain Eukaryota; kingdom Metazoa; phylum Chordata; class Actinopteri; order Hiodontiformes; family Hiodontidae; genus Hiodon; species Hiodon alosoides. The sequence goes on from JAOYSI010072000.1 coordinate 6,912, forward strand.
TACAAAGTAATCAGTGAAGATCTGAGCAGCTTCAACCCTGTGTGGAAGGTGGGGGGGAGGCCACTCAATGCACTACAGGTGGTTCGTTCTTGATTCTTGGTTCTTACTGCCAGGACTGCGCTAGAGATGACACTCCAGACTCTTTGGATTGACCACAGCTGGATTGGATTGACTCTCCCAGTAATTCAAGAAAAAGCTACATATGGTTAGAAGCTGATAAGCAAGGGAAGGGAGAGTATATTAATTCAGCGTTTAATGTCATGCAATTTTGTGTAGCCTGAACAATAACTATGGCAGCAAACAAAACTGACGGATGCAGTATTCAAATTATCCAGAGAACTATATGACTCTGGGATTGAAGGAGAAAACATCTATTTCACGGCTTCAGCCTCAATCTCACAGTCTCACGCTTACCCAAAAAATCTCAAGTCACATGACTGATCAAAAGACGTTATCTTTCTTTATCCTCATGAGTCCGTGCTGTTATTTGTGTTGAACTTAGTTCTGGTCTTTTTGTTGCTATTTGCGGAGTTCATAATGGCAGCTGTTTTGGTCCATGCCCCCATTGGTGGTTACATTGGTGCTTATGATCTTTCTTTCTTATTGGCATTTGAAATACAAGGTGTAAAAGAAAAGGTAGCAGGGTGCAGAATTATTTCACAACGCTGGAAGAAGGCACAGGAGTCAAATACAATCTGTGCAAAAAAGGTCAGTCAGGTCCAAGTGTTAATATTATCAGCGAGATAAATTGGTATTTGACCCAAAAATCTGGTATCGGTCAGGCTCTACTTTTGAGTCTGCTCAGTCCCAAAGACCTAAAAGTGCTATTCCACATTGAGGGCTTCGGTACATCTCCACAAATATCCTTCAGTCATCAATCTCTGCCAACTTGTTCAGTTAGCTTCTGCTCTGGCCCCTAAAATGATATAGCTCATGGTGCCCTTAACTGTCACCGTCAAACACAGGAGTCTGTGACTGCCTGAGGAGTGGACTTTTCCTTAATAGAGTTGTGCAACAGGGCACAGCGAGCATCATTCCACAACAACAAGGGCCATTCTGGGACATTAACTTCCAGTGTGGCTATGTTTGTGAAGGGCAACATTCGAGAGTTAATGCAAGGGGTAAGAAGAACTATCTGATGGCAGAAGTGTACTTTAGTCTCCCTTTGACCTTTAAGATATCGCATTTGGTACACTCAGTAAGCAACACAATTTGTCAGTTTTGATAGGGTACTACATACACACAAAAACAAGCTGATTATAAAGGCATAAAAAGCAACCATTTGGAAATAAAAAGAAGACAATATAACTAAAGTTAATCATTCACAGCATAGATCAATGCGGTTAGAAGTGCACTGTTAACCTTTCAATTTGATGCGATTAAAGTGCCAAGTTCCACCTAGAGGCTTCCCAAACTAGACCCAGTTCTCCTCTTATTTACAGTGTGCATTCAGGCAGACTGAACTCTGACCCTCATCAGCCTCTCTCTGAATGAGCAGTGGCCCCAGTCAGACAGTTTGGCTCTCGGCCTCAGCTCTGACACCCACTGGGTCCATTTCTGGTTCCACTTTCTCTCTGGAGTCAACGGCTAGGCTAATGCACGTTCTATACATGGCATGCATGTTTGCTAATGGGCTGGGAAGGATTGAAGCGAGTTTGAACGGGGCATGGAAGTTGGTGCCAGACGTGCCGGTTTGAATATCTCCAAAACAGCAACCCTTCTGGGGTTTTCACACACAGCAGTGTTACCAGTATGTCATTAGTAGTCCACCACCCAAAAAATATCAAGTCAACGGCAGACCTGTGGTCGGAAACAGCTCATTGGAAACAGAGGATGATTTAACTTGTGCAGAGGAACAGACACAGACTACAGTCAGTCAAGTAACAGCTGAATACAACAGCGTTGTGAAAATGGCATATTGTGACGCACATGTCATACTTTGTCATGGATGCAAGCAAGCAACTTAGCCAAATGCCACTCCTGTCAGCGAAGAACTTGGAACTGTGGTTGCAGTGGGCTAAGTTGTTGTTTTTACTGGCACACATTATTATAAGTGGAGCAAAGTAAGGATATCAGAAAATTGTTGCCGATCAGGTGTACCATTCAGGGCAGCACTGTATCCATCCCGTTCATCCAACAGGATAATGTAACATGACAAGACAATGGTAAGGATTGTCCAGGAACGGTTCCGTGGGATGAGACAGAACAATCTATACCGCCAAATACAGAGTCTTTGAGATCTGTCCTTCAGCTGTTCATCGTGATGTTGTGAACACATTGCCTCTTAAAAGGAATGAACAGCTGTGATTGGTCCTTGCCACACCAATATGTTGATTACTTGTTTAATGCAACCCTATTAACAGTTGTGTTTCAAGGTTTCTATCCACCCAGACTCACCTAGTCTGGTCTCTGAACACGAACCAAAATTCATAGCTGCATTTCCCTGTTGCATTCTGTGTTTGTATTTGTGATTTTGTTTTTATGAACCCTAGCCTGGCAATAAAAAATAGCAGTCTGCCAGTGTCCAGCTTACCAGAAATCCCATTCAACAATTATAATAAAATGTCAGTTTAAAAAGTAGTTAAATGCTGTCTCCTGCCAAACTCATTGAGAAAACTAGATTGAATGAGTATTTTCAATGGGTGTATCACATGTAAAATATATGAAAGCTAATAAACAGAAGATTGCTAATAAAAGTTTGTACCATAAAATGTGTTCCTGCATTGAAATAATATGTGTTGCTAGCATCAATCATTCTGACATGACAAGAAAGACTGTTCAGCAGTATTAATAGTACAAAGAAGAACCAAGGGGGAAACGTCATTTGTAAAATGTTCTTTCTGACATAAATAAATGTGCTTAAAAGAGCATGAATTTGCCAAACTGACACATTTGATTGTAACCCTGCCCATATATAAACATGGTTGAGTTCTCAATTATCACATTAAGCCTTTATAATGTGATTTCGCTGAAATGGTAAATCTGCATGCATAATAAACATGTCGACTTTTACAGTGGGTAGCAATATTATGAGATTAAACAAAAAGATAACCGAAGTCCTCTAACCTGTTCATAATAAATGATTAATTTGTTATGAATCAGACAGCCCAGAGTAGTTTATGTCACATTTCCCGTTCTGCTGTTTACCAAAACTAGGAGCATTGTTTGCCATAATGTAGGTTTTTTTTTTTTTTTCCTGAAATCTTGGGCATTCTTAACGTATACATTTAATATGATTTAATTTAATCAAACGATACTTGATACTTGACAAGGTGGCCTACACCAACACCAGCAAAAGGCCAGAAACGTTTAACTTTTGTCTTCCTATAGCAGGTAAAGCTAGAACATCTGGTACTCTGCCATGTGTGAAGGTCATGTGCTCTATGGTAGACATGGGTCACGATCTCAGCTATATTCGATTCCGCAGTCGAAAAATGCAGTTACTGATATGGCTTCGGACAAAAAAAGAAGAGAAATAGAAACGAACTGCTGATTACTTAAGGGACCTGAAGCCGTATGGCTCTAACGTTATTGGCTATGGGTGTTGGACCTGAGTCTTTTCCTGTTCTCAATGCAACTTCAGGTTACTTGCCTAACCAATTTCCATAGTCAAAAGGACTCCAGTGTGAGCTTCAAGGCTAAAGTATAACATTTCTGGATCTCATACCACTCTGACTTAAATGCAAGGGCACAAGAAATACAGGAAACCATGCAGTTGTTGAGGTTAAAGGTGCCTCTTTAACAGACGGAAAACTGCCAGCTGATACCAGTTACTTTTACAACAATTATTCCAGTGCTACTATATCCAATAGCCTTTCTGCTGAAGTACTCGCCCCGTAAATGAAAGGTATCTGGTTCTAGTTCCAGACTGCTGTACCCTTGAAGAAGGTACCTATCCTGAATTGTTTTAGTGAATATATATCTATAAGTAGATTTATGTAAATATTACAAACCGCAGAAGTTTAATGAAAAGTGTCTGCTTAGTAACTGATAATGAGTCTTTGACTTATACTGAGCTCAGAAGAAATTCTGCAAGGGAATTATCATAACCTAAAACTGAAACTAAATCTGACAAAATCAATAAAAGAAAGCAATGCCTTTATTCAAATTAAAATTAAAATTAAAGATCTATGCAAAACAAAAAAGAAACTGAAACTTTTCACTTTTTCAGATTTTTACATCATTCAAAATCAATTTTTTCAGTAAATCTATTTGTTAATTTATTTGTAATTTGAAGGTAAATATTCATTTGATATTCAACAGACTGCAAGCCTCTACCAAACAGAAAAGCCTCAACCAAAAAACATTGGTGCAACCAATTTTCTTGGCAAACAACATAAATACAGTCTATTGGTGTTCAAAAAGATTGGTTCATATTATTTTATTCACCTGTCACTGTAAGGTCCCACGTCGGTAGTGGCAGTGCATTAAAAGCAACAATACTAGCACCAAGACTAAGGAGCTTACAAAATAAATCAGGATAAATTTGTGAAAAGGCACAGGAGAGGATCAGACTGTAAGAATGAAATACCCTTTGGCCCAGTCCATCATTAAGAAGTGAAAGGTTTACAGCACCACCCAGATTTTTTTTACCTTTTCCTACGTGGAAATATGCAGTATAATAGTTAACCCCCAATAATATCCACACCCTGTACCATGCCTGGGGATACCTTGCCCGGGGGTGGTCAGACACAGGGAGACAGGGTTTTTGGAGACTAAAAACTCCCTTTCAGGGAAACAGTCTTACAAACAGAACCTGCCACCAAACCATCAGTGCAACCACACTGAGGTATGCAATGAGTTCCTGGCTCTGGATGTGGCCTCACCGTTTGGCTGTCCATCATTGAGGATGGGGCTTGAAGGTGTGGCTCCAGGCTATATGCAAGCACATTTATACCAGAGAAACAGGTAGGAAAAGTTTTCTTTTTTTTTTTTTTTTTTTAAATAGCAGTGCACAGACATCAACTACACAAAACACACAGGTCAAGGGAATATGTCCTTGACCCCCAATCAATTTGTCAACTCTGTTCGAGAACTTCTCCAACTTGTTTGGCTGCTGTTTTTGTTCTCTTTGTTATTCTGAAATTCACCAATATTTCGCTCTCCAGTTCATCTGCTGAGGTAAGTGGTTTTAAGTTTGTCATGTTTTAGTTGCTCACAAATTTAACATTGAAATTGATGTTAACTAATCTTTGACTTGTAGCTAATCTGGGATAATCTAATGGCATTATACAAAGGCCCGTAAAAGGATCTTTTTGCACACCTGATTGTGGTTGACTTCTGATTTTCAGAAAAATGTAAGGTTGTTCAAATGTCCACACAGGAGTTAATAAAGATTACTTTTCTTCCCTTCTATAGTATTGTGGAAAGAACAAATAACTTCACCTCACTCTTGAGACAATAGGAAAAAAGTACATACTGGGAATAGAATGGAGTTTTAATTACGATCAAGAACCTCCACTCATATCTTATTATACTTCTGACTTTTTGTGTCTAAGGTAAGTTCTTGACAGGGTGTGACAAAATGATGGTGCTTGATCACGGAAAATGCCATGGAAGGGCAGGGTCCAAGGACGGAAACAGCGAGGTGGCGATTCAGTCAAAAGAAGCACGTTGTAGCAGATCCTCCTTTGTCCCTCTGCCTACTCGTCTGGCCAGACTGCCTTTTATGCTCTGATTACCTACAGCTGGCTGAGCAGGGAAGTGGAGCCAGGTGTGTGTGGGCAATAAGAGGAAGGCAGTGTCCACGGTGCTTCAGCCCTGACAGGTTACTGTCCCAGGGCCGCTGTCCAGGGTTCTGCACCGAATGCATTTTGGAGATTTTCTTTTTCCAGGTTGACTTCGGCCCCTCGTGGCTTCACACAGGGGCTTTTAAACTTGAGGAAAGAAGATCAGTCCCATAACATGGAAGCATGCGTTTCAACATGTGTCCTAGAATTTGACACCACTGGGCTGTTGTCGTGTTCCTAGCTTAAGGTGCAGTCCTAGCTTAAGGTGCAGGTTGCACAATAGATGATGCAAGTGGGCCCATGCAATAGTAAATGAGGATATCCTAGATTGGTGATATAGCTTAATCACTGACCTCAAAGCTAAGACCCTGGGGAGTGAAACATGAATACATACTGGTTTCCTCTTTGGGTTAGACGTGAGTCAGTAAGCTAAAAGAACAGCTGGCTATTTTATTGCAGCATTAAAATATAGATATGTCTAACTTGTTTGTCAAGGAACATTAACTCAATATATTGGCTTTTTAATTAACCATAAAACAATGACAAACCCAGATTCAACCATTTTTTACCTACTTGTAGCTTGATGAAGGTGGATCTAATTACTTCCAGCATCTTTGACAGATAATATCCCTTTTTGTATGTCTTCCCAGCATCGCCCTAGAACACACTGACTGACTGTTCAATCAGGAGCGGGTTACCTCGACCATTGCTCATTCATCTTAATCCAAACTCCATCTGTTCTCTTTTCATCCTTTACATCAGCACACATCCCTCCTAATCCATGATTTCCAAATATTTCCTCATCATCCTCGTGCCGGTAAACAGTTCACCGCAATTAAATGAATCACATCAACCAACTTGATTCATTCATTGTTTGGGGGTATATATTTAATTGGAATTGAACTCCCAGATGCTTTCCATCAATGTTCCAGCTAAATTTGCACCTGACAAACATTCAAACTTCATCTTTAAGTTGAACTTATTTGGGTATGTGATTTATTTTAGCAAATCAGTAAGTCAATGACAATAGTAGCACCAAGTAACAATACGGCAGTTGTGAAAATCATTATGCTAGCTAACAATAAAAGCAGGAAGAATTTGTTTCTACACGAAATCCAGACCTTGCTTCGATTATCAGAAACAGGACAATACAGGTTAACAGAGTGCGTGGCTTCTTAAACTAACTTGCACACAAAACATTTAAGCACACTCAGTACTTAAAACATAGATAATTATGAGGGCTACACAGATTATATGAGGTTATCCTGGGGCTGGAATACTGCAGTCACCAGGTTTGGGGACGTCATGAAGAACCAAACAGCAGGATTTCCTTTCCTTCTGAAAAAACGTGCTGTTCACTAGCTTCAGTCCTGGGATTTCTCGAACCCGTCGACCAGGATTTGGTCCTGTGGCTCCTGCCAGAGGGAAGAATTCATTCAATACATCTAGGATTAATAAAAAGGTTTCCTCGCTTCAGAGAAAGCCGCACTCGGAAAGTCCTTTCTTTCCAGAGTAGAACATTGTGCAGACCACAGGACCACGTGGTCCAAGTCTGGTTTACATCACCCCCATTCCGGAAGTTTAGGATAGCCTTTATGAACATAGGCTTACAATTGTATAGGATCCGTGTTACTGATCATTCTAAGTCCCACCTCGCGTGCCCTGATCAATGGCCTTTCACGTGGCACTTTCAGTGCTGAAAGTTCCTGTCTCTCCTTAGGGCCCGAAAGGGGGTTGCCTGTTCTTTGCTTTCAAGCAACGATGCGGTTTTATGACCTGCTAATGGCTCTCGGTGACTTGGTTTGGGTAGCTAGCAAAGGTAGCGGTCCAAAACTGGTGCCTGTGCATTCATGGAAAGCGATGACCTCTTGGTTCTGGTGGGTTTTTTCATCTTTGCTTTGCTTCGTTTTCTGACCTCTGTCTCTCCGCAATGTCAGGTGCCCACAGGGAGAAAAAAACTGGTCTTAAACAGACAAGCTGTCCCACTTGTTAATTTCCAACAGGTGCTTGTGGGCGTGTCCCTGTTAGCCCTTGCATACCCAAACCGCCATTATGCTTCAAAAGCCTTCATGTAGTGTAATTACACACATTAATCATCATGACTACAAACTAATGTGGAACTAAAATGTTTGCAATTGTTGTCTCACCTCTTCCAAAATCGTCTAGATTGTTAACCAGAACAGTAGAGAATTGCAGCCCCTGCTGTGTCATCCATGGATGGATCAGGCATGACAAACAATCAAAACCAAAGTGTATGTTTTCTCAAATAATACAGTTGTATATAAAGGTCAGCTCCATAATATTGAATTGTCCAAACTTGCATTTACACACAATTTACCTTGGAAGAAAATACATGCACCGCAGCAGGACATTGAAACTGCAATTCTCATTCCTCTCAGCACTCACCTATGACCTTTCTCTGTTAGATTGAAATGTAAACTGAAGTCTCAACAAAGCCCAGGGAATTCAGATCTGTCAGTATACAGCCATGTTTATTGTAAAGATACAAAAGCTGAGTTATTTTAATGGTGAGCCGAAGCCTTTTTTAGTTTTATTTGACAAATAACCAAAATCACTACAAAGCACAGTATGTTTAACACTCTTTTTAACAGCTACACTGAACCGTTTCACATCTCTCAATGTTAAAGTGGCACATGTGGCCTTCTTTCTTGACTCACCAATCTTTTTCTTTTATGGCAGTTCCCTGTCAAACATCCCAGCCAAAATTTCTATGACAAGATTATTGTGGGACTGAGCCTCTCTCATCTGTCGCTGCTCTCAGCACCATTTATAATGCACACACCTGATTGAGTCCCCATTCCAGTTTCCAAAGATAACCGTCCTGCAATGATCACCTTTACGCCTCAAGTGAGGCGGCCATTGTGTTGAACTGTGAGTAACAGTTATCTAGTAGGGAAATAAGGGTCAAAAGAATAAAGGAGGAAGTTCTGGAAATTCTGTGCCCATTCTTTCTCATTTTGAGCTTTGATCATCATTCACCAGATGCATGCACTATCCAAGTGTGACGATGTTTACTAAGTGGCTCGGTCAGCAAAGGTGCTTGCTAGAGGACAGGCTGGGCCCTAGGAGCTTGGCCCTAGTTGGTTCAAATCCAACTCATGTACTTTGGCGATTGACCGAGCACATGTAGGGTGGGTTAAATCGGCAGGGCTTCTCTCTAATGAGCATGTCTTACCGGCTTCTTGGACACCTGCAGGCTTTCAGTACTGTCTAGGGGGACATGTCATTCAGCTCTTAACCTCTTGCGTGGGCTGTGTAGCCTGCAGTGTGGAAAAGAGATATGTGGGTTGAAGTGCTCAGCAAAGAACTGAGATGCATTAGCACAATGGTGGTGGGGGGGATAAAATGACTAAGACATGTATTACAGTTTATGCTTCAGTGGCTCAAAGTCAGATAATTTGCTTTTTCACTTAACTGCCTGCTTGAAGTATTGTTGCATCTAATCCTGTTTTCAGTCACCAATACTATCTCTAATTTCTTAATTTTTTCTCAAAGAAGCTAGTACAGACAATCTTCTGTATTTTCTCACCTGGGCCTTAATTAGTTATTTAGTTCTTTTGTACATAAAAAGTCAGTTTTTTTTTTCATCCAATTAGGCTGTTTTTTTTCTGTATTTAAAATAACCTCTGCTCTTTAAATCCATGGCAATTCCTAACAGATACATAGCCCCGCATTTCACTCCTACATTATTTAATATGATACTCTATTTTAAAAATTCAAATAATTCTTGTTGCTGAGATTCATAGTACAGAGCTCAGATGGGACATGGTACATTAAGATTTGCTGTGGTTTAACACTGAAGTTATCGGTATTAACATATAGGTGCAGCCAAACAAACTTTCTTGCAAGTATTTGGCAGCTTAGTTTTATTCAAGGCATTAAAATCCTACATTTTTTATGAATATATAGTACTGTCCAAAAGTCTTAGGCACCCTAGCTTAAAGTTTATTTTTTCTCTTCTGCATTAGTGGGTCAGGATAATTTTTTTTTAGATGTACAAACATTAATTTTATGAAAGACAAACAAGGAATTCTGCCACAAATAGTATGGTCTCCACAGAGCCCTGATCTCAACATCATCGAGGCTGTCTGTGATTACCAGACAGCCAAAGTCTGTAGAAGTACTGCGGCAAGTTCTCCAAGATACTCGGAAACAATCTACCTGCCGATTATATAATAAAACTGTACAACAATGAACCTAACTGAATTGATGCAAATTTAAAGGCAAAAGGTGATCACAACAAATATTCCCTCCCATTTTTTTGTCTGTTTTAAATTTTTTTGTTTATTGTCCTTTTTAAGTATTTATTTTATATTTAGAAACTTTGCATTTAATTATTTTTGAAAGCATCTTCCCTTTACAGAACTTTTATTTTACATGTGCCATGTGCCTTTTGCACAGTACTGTAACTGTATCTTTAAAAGTGAAGGAATAGAAAAGAGAGATCTCCAGTAGAGTGTCTTATGGGGCTTTCTTTCAGTCAAAAGACATTGGGCATGACAAAAAGAATGGATGAGAATGCTCTGCACTGATCAGTTTTGCACTTGTCTGTCTGCTCTTGCAATGCTCCCACACTTAAGGGTTGGCAGATGTGATTGAACATACTTCACTTATAAAGCTCTCACATTTGAAAACGGTTTCTTTTACAGATACATTTTTTTACTTGAAGCTTCACACTTTGGTCATTTAAATGTGATATCCGCTCCATAGGCTCCACACTGAGTCTGAATTCGTTCATTTTGGAAAATCATGTTCCTTTCCCCTGGACCGCAAGAAAAAAACTTTCATTACATGATTGCCCAAGCGTGCAGAGGATAGTAGAGTGCAGAAAAAAATAGATCTGCCTCAGTCTCAATCTTATACTTTCTCTCTCTAGGTACTAGACTTTTTGCAACCAGATGAATGCTGGTTCGAATCCAATGAGAGAGCACCACTGTATTACTCTTGACTGAGGTATTCAACATGATTTGCTTCAATAAATATCCAGCTGTGCGCAAATGGGGAGCGAGTGAATCTTGAGTGATCAGCATCTTCTGAGTAACCACATAATAATAATTAGTATGACTCAAGCTTAATTCTCAATAGTGAGGGGACGCAAATTCTTTGCACAGACAAGTGGAGAAAGCAACACATACGCACATAGGCATGGCTGTAAATCAATTGAACCAAAAATGAAACACAGCCCAGCATCGGCACAGGAGAGCCCTCCAACACCACAGCAAGAAAAAAGCTCCAGTGGAAAACGTTTTAATCATGTGGGGTCCACCTTGACACTACATAACTCACTGAAAAACCTTGAAGCTACATATGATTAATAATATAAATGTACAAAACTGGGGAAAGTGCACAAGGATGATTAAAGTTAACAGTTTTGACACAGGTACATTTAGACTTGGAGCCCTGGTCATTTGACAGGAAGTCGGGGATTCATTAGGAGGTCTTTGTTTCAATTTAAAATCTTTTCTTTTTTTGCCAGTCAGGTTGGGTCGTTTATGGGGGGGTTCATTTGTATGACTTTGGTATTTAAGTTGGTGTTTTCTCCTTGCGTTTATGCATTTAGGAGTGTGACAAAAGGTTTGTTTTTGTGTTGTGATGAAGACTGGAGCAAAATTCAGTGTGAGGAAGCAGGGATCACGGTACAATAGGAATTCGATGCAAGTGATCTCAGTCGAATCACCACTATTTATTTTCCATTTGGTGTCACGTATGTCCACTGCTCCTTCTTCAGCCTCCCTAGAAGGAGAGGGAGGAGTAACTGATCGATTATAATGGGGCCTCATATGGAAAACTTTGAAGTAAGAGTGGCTATTTGAGAGTGCAGTATAATTCTGAATGAGACTTTGCGCAAGCTATTTGTGTGCTGTCATTAAACTTGGCCCTAGCGTGTCCAGGGGGGCACTGTTGCAAAAGGGACTTCCCCCTTTTGCATGGGGAAATGGGGAAGAAAGTTTGGGAAACATTATACTTTCTTTGCTACTCTTCTGGTGTCCTGCTTTGGTTGGATGGGTGTATTATGAACCATGGTGAGGGTGGTCATGGGATTGGCCACAGCTTATGAACCTAAAACGCTTGTGCAGCATCCAGTGCTGTAGTAATGGGCTATTGTGGGAAGAAAATTAATTTCAAGACTACTTATGAACTTACCGCGCTGTTTTTATTATAAGGTGTCTTGCTGGCTAGAAATGTCCATGAATAGGAATTTGAATATTTACTCATTACTACATAATCATTTTGTAATATGTAAAAAATAAAAATGAAATGGATAAGAATGCCATTGTCCGCCCAATGCGTTATGCATGATGGCCAACCTAGGTTGAAGTCTTTTTTCCAATATGATGTTTGTATTTTGTTAATAGTAATAGCCTGTTGTTTAGGAGGAGTTGCAAGTATAAGCATCAGAAGATGGGATCAGTCAGGCTGATAGTGTGATTTATAGCCCCACTGAGCATTTACTTCAAAACAAGGTGGTGAGGAAAAGCGATTAAGTCAAACCACTGCTTTTCCGTCGGTGCACATCCTTACACGCCGTGCACACTGTACCAATTCCACCTCCAGCCAATAAGTTAGATATAACCGAGACGTTTTCAATTTCGGCCGGAATTTGAAACAAAAACAAAGATTAAAAAAGAAACGCGGTGTCAATTGTATCATCGACGGAATCCTAACAGAGATGGATAGCTTGGGGATGCTGGTGGAGGGAGTTGGAGAGAGAGCGCGAGACAATACAGAGGGAGTCCTCCTGAACACTACAGGCACTGACTGAGAGCCACACCATCTGGGCTGCCATGTGTATTGTCGTGGCAGCAGGCAGTGCGCTATGATTTATTATCCCGTTGCAGCCTTTTCTGCATATCCATGACATATCCATCCTACGCTAATGACCTCGCGTCCTCAAATTAGCAGCCCGAGCACACCATCCATGCCCCAAGGCTAATCTCAGAGGAATGTGCCACCGTGCCTGCCACCCTCGCCAGAAATCCACAGGGCACGGGGCTCAGCAGCTAATGGCAGGATAATTATTGAACACGTGGCTCTGACCTACACAATCTCAGAAATTAGGTGACAAACGACCCCATGACTGTGTATTGCTCTGAGCTGCATCTCACTGGAAAAGCAACAGCGATTCAGAGACAAACAAGAATCTTCTATTCCTGGGGTGGCTAAGCCCAGAACAGAGACAACAGAGTCTGTTGGTGTTCATTCTTGTTTACCTCAACCCCTAGCTTGGAGTCCCAGGTGTAAACTAGGCCTATAGTCCAACAAGGACACGGTCTGGCGCCATGCACACAGTTGTATCAACATTTAATTAAACTTTTTTACAGCTTTACCATTTTGGTGGATTTATGGAGGTAAATTTTCAAAAGCAACTAACAAGTTTAATTACATTTAAAATGTCAGTTATTAAGCAGATGCTGTTTTCCAGAGAGATGAACAAAAGTACCAAAGTTTCATTGCAGAGATATTCCTAAACTGCTATTATTAGTACCTAAAGCACTTCAGGAATCTACTTTAATATAGGCAGGAGAAAGATAGACCTCATTAACGTGGGTCTAACAATGCACTTACACTTCTAAAATGAGCAACGTAGAGGCCAAAAGTTAAACTTGCTGCCCCCCTGGTGTAAATTACGTCTATAAAACAAAGATAGTTGACTTTAAATGTGATAGATAGATTATTATAGTTTTGTGTTTTAAATGTAGTTATTATTTCCATTTCAATTTCAATTCCACATTCTAATTCAGTTTAGTTTTAGTAAGTTTCAGACCACGGTTGTTTAGTTTAGTTTAAATTTTTTATTTATTCTACTTTTAGATTTTTTGTGTATTTATTTTTTATTTTCATTAAGTTTTAGTTTAACTGGAGGACTAAAGGCATGTGTAGCACCAACAGTTGTTTATGTGCTGTTTATGTGGAATTTTTAATGAATCTCTAAAAAAGATATGTAGACCCCCTGCACCCACTTTTATGAACTCTATTAAGACAGGCAGGGTTTGATCAGCACTTCAATACACAATTTAAAACGTTTAATCGGTAACATCTTGGCCTATTGCTGAGAACATTTAGCTTCTTCTAACATTGTAAATCCCTAACCAGACAAAAATATTATACACATCTTAGGTAGTTTTTAAGTTACCCAGCTAAGTATGAGCTAATTATGTAGCTGGGTTGCTATGACAGGATTAACTGTGAGTAATATAGCGAGCTACTTACCTCGGAGTGCATCAGCTAGTTCAGAAGTCTTTTTTCTTTTCTTTGTATTATTTGTATTAAATGCTGATAGAGAAATCTTGGCAACAAGATTGATAGTAAGACATGTATATTAAAATATAGGTGCTGGTAGTACAACTAAACCCACAATAACTAAATAAGTAAAATTGTAACTCATTACCCATTCCCACAATCCAAAGCCACACTCATTGTGGCCTATTGGTGACCTAATTTCAGTCAGTGCCAAAGTTTAAAGAAAACTTCAAACATTCAATGATACTTTTCATTTTATTTTAGTTAGTTTTGAAAAGTGTGATATTGTTTTAGTTTAAGTTTTTCCATTTAACATCGTTTTTTTAATTTTAATTTCAGTTTCCGAAAACGTTTTTGACATTTATTTTTCGATAATAAACCTGATCCCAGGGTTTTTCACCTGTCTTACATAACATGCTTATACATCTCATAGACTGACTTTACCAAATGGATTGTTGTAAATCATTAACAGAAAACATAATACCTGTTTCAAAGTAAATTTAGATGCCTGGCTAAACTTCAGCTTCAGAAAAATTTACCCCTTGGTTTTAGGCACCTGGCTGTGGAAGAATGCAAGGGTCTGGTGGGGATGTAAAGCGAGATGAGCGTGCTTGCTATTTCAGTGGCTTAAGGATGTAAGTAATGTGCATTCACTAGCGTTAAAATACTGCATTTGCTAAGACGACGCGCCATATTTTGCCTACAAAGACCCTTCAAGACATTCATCCGGAGTCTGACAACAATATATCTATTGGGATAAAGAGCATCCCGGTTAAAATTTGGATTAATGGTCATCCTAGATGTATGATTTATCCAATTTTAAGAAGCTGTTAGCTGCTCTACAAAGCTGACAGAGTCCTCCATCTCGTTTGGTAGGATCTTTTCATGCATTCCAGAGTGTTTACTCACATCAGGCCTATACTTCACTTCTTTGTTTCCCTCCCTCTTTTTCCCCTACCCTGTTGTTTTACCCTGTTATCTGAATATCTACACTATATGGCCAAAAGTACTGGGTTTAACGTCTTAAACATTGAATTCAGGTGTTTCATTCAGTCCCATTGCCACAGGTGAATAAAATCAAGCACCTAGCCATGCAGTCTGCCTT
>JAOYSI010072011.1:5608-16405 GCA_025775065.1 Hiodon alosoides
TCGGAACCCACGTTCGGAACCCACGATCGGAACCCACGATCGGAACCCACGATCAGCCTGGATCTAATGGCCCGCCCTGAGAAGGACTTCCTCAGACATATGTTCCGCTGCAGGGGCTGTTTGGAGGAGCAATTTGTCCAGAGAGCGTCCGGATCCCCTGGATGATCTCCACGGCCAGTGAACCAACCCCAAGGCCAAGACACGCCCTAGAGCGCTGTGATTGGCCGGGTGAATGGAAGTGAACCACTGAAGAGTTACTCGGTGTAAATCGTTGTAAGTATGCGCAATGTCAAGCACCACTGAGCGGTTTCTGTGGTTTTTAACACCATTTAACGGCGTAAATGATCCATCCTTCAATTCATTTTCTGAAATCCAAATCAGGGTTACAGTGAACCAGAGCCTCAGCTGGCATCCATAGGGCAGAAGCCTGCCAGTCCATCACAGGGCCAGGGGAACACTCAAACAGGGCCATTTCTGCAGCTGCCAATCCACCAGTGGGAAGAAACTGGAGGACCTGGAGGAAAACCACAGAAGCACAGGGAGAGCTTACAAACTCCACACAGACAGTGGCCCAAGGTGGATTCAAGTCCAGGACCCCGGCACTGAGAGGCACCTACCTTCACTTCTGAGCCACCGTGATACCCATGAAAAAATTCTGTGGGAGGCCACTGGTTTTGGCAGCCGCTATGGCTCAGGAAAGCATTCAGAATTTAATTGGTATCACTGCAACGTGTCTCAGTGACATCCTCATTCCTGCTAAGTTAGCCTGAAGCTACATCTCTTTCCTTTCCCATTGGCTCCTCCTCTTCCCCCCTCTTGTAGTGACCAATCGGAGGCCAGCTTATCTGGAGTGATTGGTACAGCAGTATCGCCGGGTCAATATGCGCTTCCTTTCCCACAGATATCCTATCAGCCGGAGCATGGGCAGTTGTGCTTTCCTACAAAGCCAGAGCAGATAAGGGAGATTAACTGAATGCTTGCGGATGGTGGTGGGGGTGGAAGAGTTTTTTAAAAAGCGTGCCATAACAATTACTATAAATAAAGGTGAAGGTCACAAAAGGTCCAGTACTTTAGACTCGCTTTTGGGAAACGAGGTGTAGTTTAAATTTGGCGGGAGCTGCAGGTTACAAAGGTTGAAAACGGTTTATGGGTACTTTTGCCTCTGCAGTGAACCGGACGAGCCATAACAAAACGCTCTGGCCCGGTACTTCAACCCACGTGCAGTCTCAGGGCCTGTGATTCCCAGCCTTGGGTCTTATCTCTGGCCTGGTTGAGTCGGCAGCACTTTCCACAAACCGGAGCCTCCCTCTAATGAGTTAGGACTAGCACCTGCAGGAACAATTAGCCGCGGGCCTATCGTTAGCGTAGCGACTTGGCAGTGGGGCCGATTGCTATGTTTCTAGAAGTGACATTGTGTTTACATACCGGTACTGGTATCTCTTTGTGCAAATCTGTGGCCTGATTCTCTTATTCTACCACAGTAAATCTCACACTTCCATGGGTATCAACTGACATTCAAGTTAGGAGGCCCTGCCTGCATTTCCCCCCCCCTCACGGATATGTCCTGTTCAGTTAACTATTTGACTTCTGTTTGGGATTTAACGTTTGGCCATCTCTGTGGGAACCAGCTTCAGTGCTGCAGCAGTGGCAACCGCCCCCCGCCCCCCTCTTCCAGGAGGCGTCAGGAACTCGCTAAGTCCCGTTTACCCAGAGCGAAGTGCTGTGTGTAAACACTCAGCCCCGTGTCCAAACGCTCTGATCTGGTCAGGCAAACATCTAACCCCCGAGACGTCAGGCAGGGGCCCCCGGAGGCCCGCTGAAGCAACGTGTTGAACGTTTGTGTGGCCCCTTTCTTCCAAATCCCGGTGAGAAAAGCAGTTCTTGTTCCACTGATCAGCACCCGCTCCTCTGCAGGGCAGCAGGGGGAAGGCGAAGCCGTCTTTATGGCCCCTTGGAGGATGAAAAGAACAGCTTTCGTGCAGCAGCGCTGTTACCTGGTCAAAGCTGGCATCGGTAAGGGGAAAGTGTCAGGCAGGTGCTAAGTCGCTTCCCGCGACTCCACCCCCCCACCCCCCTTCCCTCCCATTTATCACCAGCAGTGAGCCCAGCTGCAGGCATTCCGCTCATTCTTCACGGGTCTTCAAACCAGGTAAGGCAAACAGGCCCCAGTCCCTTTCCCAGCCACGCGGCAGGTGCCAAGCCTCCCTTTGTCATCACTTTTTATCAGCAACACAGCAGGCTCATGGCCGGCCTGCCCAGGGTTCTCGAGCCGGTCTGAAATAACAGCCCGTCCCCCTCTACCTAACCCCCAGGGAGGGAGGGCATGGCAGGGTGAGGGAAGGGGGGAGGGTGAGGTTCATGGTGGGCCAGTGTTGGGTGGGGGTGGTGGTCCCAG
Organism: Hiodon alosoides; assembly: GCA_025775065.1. NCBI lineage: Eukaryota > Metazoa > Chordata > Actinopteri > Hiodontiformes > Hiodontidae > Hiodon > Hiodon alosoides. The sequence goes on from JAOYSI010072011.1 coordinate 8,004, forward strand.
TTCCTGTGGAACTAATACCTAGTATGTAGCTCCACCAAGCCACCGCGTCCCCAGGTTCGCAACGCCCCTCTCCCTGCCCTTCACGGGAGATTTCCGCAGGGCCTTCTGCTGTAATCCTGGCTGTGGTGGGTAGGCAGAGCCACAGCGGCCTCCACTCATGGACATGCATCAAAGCCAGTCTCTGCGACTCACACCTAAGGAAGGGGGGTGGGAGGAGGTTCAACTTTTCCCACTGTGCCTTCACTTCAGTCTGCCTCTGTGACAAAACGTACCTCAGTGGGCCCTTCATGGACACGCAGACAGTGGGAAATGTCCCATTTCGTAGTTTAGGGACTCATCTGGAGCGTTTCGCATGCACGATCGAACACGCGCACACACTCAGACACACACACACACAAACGCACACGCACACAAAAAACTAAAACTTCACCACTGAGACATGTTGCTGCGGAATCCAAAAGAGCAAGGAGGGGTGGCGGACATGATTTAGCAGTTTACTCCCAGTGTTTGCCTGGGATTTTTTAACGCTGTGACTCCAACTCAAGCTGAGAAGTTTCCCAAGGTCTGCAGCACTCAGGAGCAACTGCCCCCCTCCCCCCCCTCACACACAGACACACCCCCAGGGCCGACCCCAGGCACCTGTGTCCTCCGCGGCCCTTTCTGTTTCATTGCGGTTCCATTGAGTGGAGTGGAGTCAAGCTTTAGGGTCACTCGTCACACAGGTAGCCCAACGGCAGTCTAGTTCTGTCTGTCACACCATCATACCACAGTGACCTGTTGGACTCATATACACCTCATATACACCTTTGTTCTGCAGCCAGTCCTCCTAGAGTTCTACGCATTTGTTCTGCAGCTGGTCCAGAGTTCTACGCATTTGTTCTGCAGCTGGCCCAGAGTTCTACGCATTTGTTCTACAGCTGGTCCAGAGTTCTACGCATTTGTTCTGCAGCTGGTCCAGAGTTCTACGCATTTGTTCTACAGCTGGTCCAGAGTTCTACGCATTTGTTCTGCAGCTGGTCCAGAGATCTACGCATTTGTTCTGCAGCTGGTCCAGAGTTCTGCGCATTTGTTCTGCAGCTGGTCCAGAGTTCTATGCATTTGTTCTGCAGCCGGTCCTTCTAGAGATCTACGCATTTGTTCTGCAGTCAGTCCTTCTAGAGTTCTACGCATTTGTTCTGCAGCTGGTCCAGAGTTCTACGCATTTGTTCTGCAGCCAGTCCTTCCAGAGCTCTATGCACTAGTGCAAAGAGCAAGTGGTAATCAGAAATAAATATAATACTTTTATTCTGGTTTATTCAGGAAGCACGCTGTGTTCTCTTTGTCCTGGGCCATGCCAGTAGCTGCCAGCAGTTCGAGCCTTTTTACCCACAGTTTATCAAGTACGGCTTCCCCTTCCTCCACGCCTCCAGGTCAGTGCCCCCCTGTTACCCTTCATTAATCCTGCAACCTGCATGCCTGTGTCTTGTATGGAAGCAGAGGTCCAGATTAATTCCCCCCGTGTCAGAAGACTGGGATAACCTCTGCGAAATCTGATCTCAACTCATACGGCGCATTTGACTACACAAGAGACAAGGCGACGGAACAGATACAGTGACATTAGGCACTGTGGGGGTGGGGCTGATTAGCATCATTTCTCACTGCTGCTGTTTCAGACAGGGGAAATAGCAAAGCTGATGGGCCAATGAACACCTGACATTAATGAAATGCGGAGGTTGCCACCCTTGGATGGAGGTCTCACGCTAGATGTTTATGTCATGGCTTCGACTGAGCCGATTTGCAGAATACGTCGACTATGCCCTTTGACAGGCCCATCGTCGCTGTGATTATGTCATATCACTAACCAGGTGCCGAGAATGCGAGCAGAGTGGAACATTGGCCTGCCTCTGATCGGCCTTCAGACAAGACACTCTGTCCTTGTTACCGAATCTAAAGAACATCTGGGGAAGGGAGGGGCGCACTGTGAAAAAAACATCTGCAAGGGGCATTTCTAACAGTGCCCCCTTACTCCATAGCTGGCAGGACACTCCATGCATGACCCATCCAGTAAGGCACTTAATCTCTTTTCTCATGGCGATGTCCTCACACCTCTGCGTATTGGCTTTGTTTCAGGTGCTTAATAAGTGTAGTTGGTGTCTTGAACAGGGACCACTGAACAGGGAGATTCTGTTCTGTTCGCCAGCCAAGACAGGAGACGCACAGACACAGCCAAACATTTATACACACAGGGTCAGACACCTGTCCAACTTACTCAGAAGTCTTTGGACTGCGGGAGAAGACAGTCAGTGACCCAAGTCAGATTCAAACCGAGGGCCCAGACACTGTGAGGCACAAACGCTAACTAGAGTGCCACTCCCACGAATTCAAACTCTATTTTAATAACTGCTTGAGTAAAAATGTTTTTTGAGCAGTTCATGATAATGCTCGGGCGCGTGTGCATGTGCACGTGTGTGTGCGTGTGCATGTGCATGCGTGTGTCACCTTCCGAACACCCTGATCCACGGCATGCGCCACATAGGGTTGGGAAGGTTCACCTGCAGATTCTCTAGGATTTTCCGTAGGTTTTTGTAAAGGCAATAAACCCAACAGCCCACCAGCATGGCACTTATCACACTGTCCTCTTTGATCCATCCCCAAGGATCTGAATACAGGGAATATGTCACCAATCATTAACCACCCGGCGGCTACATCAAAGCCCGCGCTGCTTTATCTCGTTACGTTTATACAACCTGCAGGCTTTGTAGGCCATCCGCTGCACTGCGGCATCCGGAGGACGTTCTGAAAGACGAGTAAGACCGCTTATCCGCTCTGCCCGGCCCTTGCAACTCAGTAGACGATATTAGACTCAATGGTGTCAGCATCTTAGGCATATGTCCATTCATCGTGGAGGGCAGCAAAGAGACACATCCACAAATGGGAATGCCTACAGTGCCTGGGTACAAAAATGTATAACCTCTGCCATGTGACATGCAAGGTTTTCTCTTGGTAACATATGATTTTTAAGCAGGCAGGTTTACTAACGGATTCTTCGTGTTTGATGGGGGGGGAGGGGGAATTGCTCCAGGACATCTGTGAACTATTAGATGAAAAACTTCAGGTAGCCGGGGGAACCACACACCCCGGCCACATTATCCCTAAAGTTACATTTCCACAACATTACTAACCCAAATAAATAATTACAGGACATAACGTCAAAGAGGTGCTGCAAAAATGCCCTTTATACTCAGGAGAATTGTTCGTCGTTGCGAGCAGGATGAGAGAAATTGGACTGCAGCAGAAAAGTACAACAAATGTATATATTTTATCAATTTCACGCTGACAAATATACCATATATAATATATAATAATAAAAATAATACAGGTTCCACGATATGTTTTTTCATATTAAATAGACCTCGCGCTAAACGTAAATAAAACGCATAAAAAACAAAAACAATTCATCAAATAATTTGAAAGTCCATAATTTCAATATTCTGACTAAATCTAAAACTGGGCTCTAACGATTAAAACCTTTTCGATAAACAAAGACTCCATTGTCGCCCGGTGCCAAAATCTCTCAACAAGGCGCATTTCTCCGCGGGCATTTGAGGTTCGCATTTGAGGTTCGTGTCATTTAGTTTCGTTTCTGCAGGCCAATCAATTGTCATGTTAAAAGTCGGCAGAATACAATGATTTGAGGTTTCCATCAGCAGCTTTGAAACTAAGTCGTAAATGATTAGAGGTTTGTGATCATTAAAAACTGTTTGAAAGTTCGAAAACCAAAGATCATCCTACCCTTCATAATGTGCAGATATGCCAATACCTGTAGAATTGTTATCGGAATCAATTTGATTTTCATGTTCATAATTTTTGGGTTCGTTTTTGACCCAATCATCATTTTTACAAATTTGAAGTATACACATATTTCATATAATAGTATTATACTAATACAATAATAATAATTTCTAATAATAGAAATAATAGCAACACAGGCTAATTATGATACCCACTATAGATCATTTAAATAGCACTCTTTTTTTCGTTTAAACTAAATTATTTTATTTTATTTAGAAAATAATTCGAATAATATATAAGCTAGGATGATTTACATCTACATATAGTCCCTCGAGACCGAAAATAATAATGGACACCGGAATTAATGTAATAATTAATTATGTTATTATTATTATTATATAATAATAATATTAATATCCTTAAAACGTCAGAATCGATTTTTTTAAAGTAAAATGTTTACATACTAAAGGAGTCTTAAATGTGCGTATAAAAGATATATATATAAGTTGTATATTTTTTATTTGTAGCACTGTCTGTTTGATTGGTAAGGGCAAGTCAGATTTTCCTGACAAGGAGGTTCATTATTAAAGTGTAGCCTGTAGTTTGCATTTGGTGTTATTTACGTTTAAGAGAACTCAAATAAAGCGCAAATTATTTATACCGCGACAGGTCGGATAGAACTAAGATTACGTTCGCATTCCTTGACTGACGTATACCTGTGTTTGTGTCGAGAGCGCTTCTAATCATGGGGCGCGCAACATAACGAACTCGAAGTGTCCTGGAATATAATATGAAATAAATAAAGCAAAAGATATATTTCATTAGCATGCAAACAAAATAACCTTTCATGAAAAAGGTATATATAATATATAATATGTCTTTATTTACAGTTCATTAATTCTTCTTGGCCCTTAATAGAATCAACTGCTGCTCTAAACCCTGCAAATTACAATTTGTTCCCCTCGGTTTGATCTCAGCTCTCTTCTGATCTGTAATCGCGTTATTTGATAATACCCTGTTTTAGGCATACATGTTTTTGTAATTAGGAAGAATTATTTATTTTAATTTAAATTAAGCGATTTTGACTAAGGTAGTTTATTTATTGAGTTTGATTCGACATTTAATCTGGACATAGAACATTTTTAGGTCTTATTTGTTTTGCATTGTAATTATTATTATTATTATTATTATTGTTGTAATTATTATCATTATTATTATTATTTGCTTTGATTAGATGTGAGATTTTGTCGAGATCAGTTTTCCTAAGGCTGAAGGTGTCTTCGGTTATAAACTTCTGTGAAACAGAACGGTAGTTGTTTCTGGGTCGTTGTCTCCCTCTATTGGTAGAATGTGAAACCGTGCTATTTTATGATAGCGAGGTGAGCGTTGACTTCACTTCATTTCGTCTCTGAAATGCGCCAGTCGTTGGTATAAGGCTGAAGTGTTGCGTCTGCCTATCTGAGTAAATGTCACAGTTCAACTCGCCGCCCCAAATAAACTGGACAGAGGAAACGCGACGAATTATACAAAATCTATTTCATTTATAATATCACAAATATCAATATTGTGATTCACTGTGATTGGTTACACGACATTAAGAGGGGATGCAATATATTGGTCACATAATTATACCCAATGATTTTCACACGAATGAAATGCCTTGCATAGCTATTTTGTTTTTGTTTTAATGATTATCAGTATGCTCACGTTAAGTAACACTAACCCAAAATATAACTGATGAACTTAGGCAACTAATAATAAAAAGTATGTTAAGCTGACTTAAAAAATTAAAAAATTATCAAAAATTACCTATTTACTTTTTGCGCTTATTATGGTAATTTATAATAACCATGGCGACATCACTTTATATCCGCATAATCATTTTATTTGTGGCAAATGTGTGTCTATTTTTAAAATACTTATCTGAATAGAGAAAAACGGAATAAGAAAAAGACAGCTTAAAACATTAGTATTAAAGTAAAATAAAATAAAAATAACGAAAACAAGAATAACTACAGAACATTACCTTTAAAATCGAACTAGGGTTATTTTGTAAATGTAATTGCCATGCATTTAATAATATTAAGTCACGCAGTGTATTTATTTACCTGAAATACAGTAAAGTAATGACCAGTAAGTAAATGTTGCTGGGCTGGGGGAAGGATCGTTTCTGTCCCCGCCCACAGGCAACTCTCTTTTGCCCAACCCGTCTTCTTCAGGGTTTCTATAAAACCAGGCTACCGGGGCGCTCTTTCTTCTAAACTCCTAGGCTACTTGGAAATATAGCAGAGAGGGATAGTTCTTCCCTTCTATTTGCGAGAGTAAGTAAAATCATTTAAACAGATGCGATTCAAGACAAACGCTGCTTGCAGAACCGCAGTGAATTGATGCTTCTTTTCTATAAAGAGCGCGCATTTTGAAGGTTTATCGACGTGTCAGAGGAACATTTGTTAACTTTTTTTTTAGATTTTTTTTTTTGCTGGAGCGAATACAGTCTGCAGATATTGTTTTGCCTTTATAGACTGTTTCAACATTCCTGCAATATTATTGCACAACTGAGGACTTCATTTTAGCCACGTCGGGCTACTTATTTCTTCACCTGTGTTTGCTCTTCAACTTTTTTTCGTATGAATTTACTCGACCCATTTCTGAAAATGACAGACGAGCACGAGAAATGTCTTTCTGACGCCCCCAGCCCAAGCATGTCCGAGGATTCTGCAGGGTCCCCTTGCCCGTCTGGATCTGGGTCCGACACCGAGAACACCAGACCTTCCGAAAACAACGTTATGGGCTCGGACGGTCCGCTCGGTGACTTCAAAAAAGACGACGAGGACAAATTCCCAGTATGCATCCGCGATGCTGTTTCACAAGTGCTCAAGGGCTACGACTGGACCCTGGTGCCCATGCCTGTCAGAGTGAACGGATCCAGCAAAAACAAGCCTCACGTCAAGAGACCGATGAATGCCTTCATGGTGTGGGCGCAGGCGGCGCGGAGGAAGCTGGCGGATCAGTACCCACACCTGCACAACGCAGAGCTCAGCAAAACTCTGGGGAAATTGTGGAGGTAAGTTTCCAAACCACGTTCCTTTTCAATTTGCCGTGGATGGCGTGTCAGAGTTACTGTGCAAAACAGAATTGAATCAATGTCGCTGATCGGTGTGTCTAATCGGTTCTTTCATTTCAGTAAGCTTTTTATGTTAGTAAGCAACTTACAAAGTAAAGCAACTTTGTTTAACATAACGTAGGTTCGTTTTAAGTTTCAGCTTTCCAAGGCGGCGTCTATATACTGTGCTTGGGGTAGAGCAGTAGTAGTAGAAGTATTAATAATAATAATAATAATAATAATAATAATAATAATAATAATAATAATAATAATAATAATAATAATAATAATAATATATTATTATTATTATTATTATTATTATTATTATTATTATTATTAAGAAGAAGAAGAAAAAGAAGAAAACTAATAACATAATTAATGACAATTTAAAAAGCCACACGTCACCAGTGTAGCCTTAAAAAAACGGTTTTACAATAGGAAGGAAGTTTTCTAAACTGTCAAAACAATTAAACGTTTTTCTCTTCCTATGTCAGATTGCTCAACGAAGGAGAAAAGCGCCCTTTTGTGGAGGAGGCTGAGAGACTAAGGGTCCAGCACAAAAAAGACCACCCCGATTACAAGTACCAGCCGCGGCGAAGAAAATCGGTCAAGAACGGGCAGACTGAGCCCGAGGACGGCGAACAAACGCACATCTCTCCAAACGCCATCTTCAAAGCGCTCCAGCAAGCGGACTCCCCCGCTTCCAGCATGGGCGACGTGCATTCCCCAGCAGAGCATTCAGGTAAGCGATGTTTCGAAATTCAGTGTCGCCGCTGTTGTGCACATGGTTCGATAATTTAACGCATTACTTGATTTAAGTGGCACCCCTTACCATATCCGCATTTGAGTACGTTCAGAATTTAAGAAATGTAATTGTTTTTGAAAAGGTTGCCAGTGGTGGAGGCCAGAACCATGCACAGGCATCTGTAAATCATTACAGATTTTACAACCCATAATGCAAATACACTGGTCTGGCTTTACTCTGTCAACTTCTCCTTAGGAGAAACTATTATATAATGTCAGGGTTTGGAGGGGAAGAAATCTCCTTATCTCCTTACAATTTCAAAGGATATTTTTATTTGTTCAGTGTGTCAATTACATCGCGACTGCGCCTTTCTTTCATAACCCCCTTTTTGTCTCTCCACAGGCCAGTCCCAGGGTCCCCCCACCCCTCCCACCACCCCCAAAACTGAAGTGCCAACTGGGAAGGCGGATCTGAAGCGCGAGGGGCGCCCCTTGCAGGAGGGAACCGGCCGACAGCTGAATATCGACTTTCGGGACGTGGACATTGGGGAGCTGAGCAGCGACGTCATCTCCAACATCGAGGCCTTCGATGTCAATGAGTTTGATCAGTATCTGCCACCCCACGGCCACCCGGGTTCGGGCCATGGGCCGGCCCCCTACGGGGGGACCTACAGCATCAGCGGCGCCCCGTTATCCCAGGCATCAAGTGCCGGAGGGCACAGCTGGATGACCAAACAACAACAGCAGCAGCAGCAGCAGCAGCAGCAGCAGCAGCAGCAGCAGC
>JAOYSI010072022.1:0-22003 GCA_025775065.1 Hiodon alosoides
TGTGTGTGTATATATATATATATATATATATATATATATATATATATATATAAACCTTCGTCCCTTAATATTCTCTTTTATTTACTGGATGTATGCAAAAAATGAAATAAATCTATATTTTATATTTAATGGTGTATTATTTGTGCTACATTTGGAAACAGTTTTGTCAGTTCTCCTTGGTCTTTTACCAACTCCCTCTTTCTTTTAGATAGGCGTTATCCAGTAGATTTGCGACCCCCCCCTTTCCAGCAAGAAGAACAACGCATTTGAAATACACATTTATCCCTCTTCAATTAATTCTAAAATAATTCTGACTAATAGAGGAAGATCTAAAATTATAAGCTGGAGTTCCTTGATAAATATTCGGTGACGTATGCAAACAACATCTGAAAGCACAACACTTCAGACTGGTATATAGTAATTCATGACTCATTGGTGCTAAAATTATAGCAAGTGTAACTTCTTCCTTCTTCGAAAATATTGATATTAAATAATTAGTTTTTATCTAAACATAATGACGTATCAATGATATAATGCTATTCAAAATTGAATGCAAGGATTTAATGTAAATAAGAACGACATGAGTCTTTTTTTAAATTTTGCCATTTTTTACAGGGTGTAGTCAAACTATATAAACCCATTTACAAGAGCTTTTTATACCACTTTATTTTTCTGTCATGAATAACCATTTACCTATATTTTACAACAAGTACTGTTTTGTAAGATCAGATTACCCAGTATTTCAGGTTGCAGACTTTCAAGCCTTGTTTTAAAAAGAAAAATTGTATAAATTAAATAATCCTTTTCAGCGGCCACACCAGACATTATCTTAAAATCTCAAAATGTTAGATTGATTTATTTTATGACACTTCAAACGCTATTGCTGAAAGATGTATACATTTCTTGATCATTTCATTTTCCAAAGTTAAATCAGTAGTAACTAATTGTACCGATACATCGAAGTGCCAACAAAATATTTCATATAATTCACAATGCCTCATTGGTGTCAATGTTGTGTTTTTATTATATATATATTTATGTTTTTTTTTTTTTTTTTTTTTTTTTTATTTATTTACTAGCAATACTAACATACCTAGTATTCCTGTTTACAATTATACTTTAGGCTTTGGCACAGGCTGTTTTTTACTTAATTGTCTGTTTTGACATTATTTTTTGACATTATTTAAAACAGCCGTGTCATACTTTTTTTTTGGTTCATTTGCTAATAAGTGGGACATGGAGTCAAAATAGACGTGCATATAATTTAGAATTTGCAGCTTTAGTGTGTTTGTATTCTCTTAATCATCTGAACAGGGTTTCAACATTGCATTTAGTGTTGTAAGGTCTTGTATTTTTTCAGTTGCACATGTGTGTTTTAGTGAACTTTTCTAGAAGTTGTTCAATTGGTTTGAAGCGTTAAGAGGTTATTTATTGTATGCTATTTATGGAATAAACAGACAGACACTTAAATCATTCTCTCATATCTTGTCTCAAAAGATAAGTGTCAATATAAACCATAACTAATATTCACATAAGAGCAGTGCTGATATTTTATTTAGGAACATGCCATTGAAATGCATATGATTAAACACTTTTTGTAGTCAGTTATCCTTATCGCTCCAAAAATAACAAAAATAAAAAGGGAAAAGAATATGCATAATGTATTATAAGTCTCTTGCAAGTCAAGCACATTAGTCACCACTAACCGTTATTCTTTGCTTCAAGGACATAAAACCTCATTCAAATAAATAATAATAATAAATATTTTATGATTTTTCTTCCAGTGTACCAAACATGATAATGTGTGTGTGTGTGTGTGTGTGTGTGTGTGTGTGTGTGTGTGTGTGTGTGTGTGTGTGTGTGTGTTTTTGTTTTGATTGCGTACGGATGCTTGATCTGACGGCCACAGAAGCCCTCTAAAATGTGATTACAACTTCCCGATTGCTCACATATTGAGCCCTTTTGCAGCCTGACACTGATTCTTAGATAGTCTTCCCACTTAAACCCCACTACCAATTTGCTTACAACAATGTGAAGGGGGGGCGTGGCACCAACCTTTTTACCTCAAGTCTCATAGCTTGACTGGCAGAGGGCTACATGGGGCAGACTGGGCTAGGACCAAATTAAAACTTGGGCAACCTGCTAATCACACTTCTCGTAATTGCATTTAATAGCTTTAATATTTACAAAAAGAAAAAGAAAAATTATTATTATTATTATTATTAAATACAATTTTAGTGGGTGGCAAGGTTTTGATTTGGTCCCAACCTAAAGTATGGCTTGTTTTCATACAGTGTCTTTCATTTCTATTGTATAGTAGCCTGTTACTGGTCTCAAAATTTGCAAACTGGACTTTTCTAGTTTTCCCTTATTGCTTCCCTATTACTTTCAATTATATTTTGAATTTTTGTCTTTTTAATTTAATGACATAAAACAGTGAGCAAGGAGATTCAATCTGTATACTAGTGACAACAGTGTGTTCACTAAATGACAACCTATTAACCAACATGAGACATACATTAACAATTTTAATGTGAGTGTACAGCATTTTAAAACAGCATTTTAAACGTGTCTTAGGGTCTCTCATGATACAAAAACATATCTTCACAAATCTTCATACAATCCTGGCTTCAAACCTGCTTTCTAATTTACTGTGAGGGATTTCACTCCGCAAATTGATTTTCCAGATAATGAGGCTCATATCGTGAGGCTGAAACAAAACAGAATTAATAAGCCTATTTTGTAAAATACCAGACCAGAGTATTACATGGTACATAAAACAGAAACCTGAAATTTACTCAGAAATGATGTCTTGTCGGATATTTTGCTAATCAAATGTTTCATTCATTCACACTATTGTTAGTGAAGAACATTGGTTTACAGTAATGCTGACATGTTGAACAGCAGGGCTGTTAGAACGTGATTTTGATACTTGTAAATTTAAATGCTTTTAAAGGCTTATTTAATCATTACTTTGATTTTAAAGATATCATGTAAGCTAATGTCATTTCTCCTTTCAATGTGCTTGCATGTAGGGGAATTACGTGTTTTAAGTATCAAACCATTCCAGTAACATGTGCTGAATACGGCCGTGGTTTTGTCTGATGCGTGCTATTTCAGAATTTGAAAATGTTGAAGTAAGCTCTTGAAAGGGTCTCAATTTCATCTTTAATGAGAATCAGCATAAGGATTCAGCCCTTTTACACCATAGCAAGATTGTGTCAATAATTCAATAGACTCAGCCTTGATAGGCCAAGGCCTAGATACAACTTTAACCAGCTGTGATCAACCCATCCAATAGCAAAGTCTCGTCAAAGCTCTGAGTATCTCCACTTTGTGAATATCCAGTCATCAGGTCCATGAATTCCAGATAATAGATAGATAATGTGGGTCGAGAGAAGGTAAACACTGATTTTTATTTTTATTTTTTATTTTTATGGACAATCTGCTCTATCTACAAATTAGGTTCCTTTGAAACACTGGTTTCCATGTAGACTGTCCTGCTAACCTGCTATGTGAAACCCATCGAAAGGGTTTTTGAAAGATACAATTATTACTTGCATCATTAATACAAACCCTAATTATTAATTTTAAGGTGACGGTTTTTAGAGGCTACATGTTCATGGAAATATCAAGCTAGCTATTAGGTACTTGAACTATTACTGGAAAATATTCCAAAGTAAATGTCCTACAGACAATGGGTCACATGGCCGTGGCTTGCTATATAAAGAAGGTAGACAGGCATCAAGACACTCGCTTACTGTTCAATTGAATGTTAGAACGGGCAAAGCACGTCACCTTAAAGTCTTTGAGTATAGCACGATTGCTGGTACATTTCACAAATATTCAGTAAGTGGCAGTCCTGTGGGGCAAAAATATGTTTTTGAAGAATCAAGCAAGCAAATGTGCGGCCAAAAACAAGCAAATAATGGCACAAAAGGGGTACAAAAGGGGTGCTCTGAATGGCGTCTTAAAATGCACAACTCAACTGCCCTTGTCATGGACCTAACGTTTTTAAATAATAACAAGAAAAAGCAGCTCCAGTTGACACATTATCCCCAACACTGGACAATTGAGGAGTCTAAAAACATTGCCTGTTCCAGCGATTTCCAATTCCTGTTACGTCATGCCAAAGGGATAAGCAGCATGTGTCCATCAACCCAACCTGCCTAGTGTCAACGGTACAGGCTGGTAGCAGTGCTTTAATGGTGTGGGGAATGATTTTCTAGCACACGTTGGGTCCCATTATACCAACTGAGCAATGCTTGAATGCGACAGCATATCTGAAAATATTTTCTGACCAGATACATCCCTTTATGCTACCGTTTACCTTTCGTCACATGGATATTTCCAGCATGATAATGCAGGAAAGTTACAAAGCATGTATTACTTCAAAATGTTTCAAGAGTATGACAGAGAGTTCAGTTTACTTGAGTGGCTTGCTCAGTGCCCAGAACCTAACCCAATAAAGTGTCTTTGGGGTTAGATGGAATGAGCTGTTCGCAACATGAATTTACCGCTTTCCATCTGCAGGTTAATGTCGGCCAGCATGGACTAACATCTCTATTGAACATTTAAAATACCTTTTAGAATCCAGTCCCCAAAGAATTGTGGCTGTTCTGCAGGCAAAGGGGAGGTCTGACCCGGTACTAGATGGGTGCATGTAATAAACGGACCACTGAGATTAAATCACTCCCAAATCACATTATTTTGCAGATTTGAATACAGCTCATGCAGGAACATAGCATATACAAATAGACTGTATCAAAGAGCAGGTTTTGACAAGGAATATATTGTCACTGTAACCCAGGCCCAGTTCAGAGATAATTACACTTTTATACTTTTTTGTTGATTAAATAAAATGACTTAGCATTTTTTTTCTTAACAACAAATTATTTAAAATGGCTATACCAAAGTCAACACTAGAATGGATTTTAGCATCATGCATGATTTACCATTATATCTGATTCAACACTTGACCTGGAACAACACATTAGAGAAGTAATTTTGGCAGTTGTCAGCAGTGCGGACATGGCTTTTTAGGGTTGGTGAACTAATAATATTGGTTTGAGAAACAAATTGTATGCGATGTTTACAAATCATTGTGTTTTCATGCCAATGCAGATTGGGTGGGTATATGTAATAGGAAGACCGGAGAGGGGAGGAAAAGAGAGGAGCTTTCTAAAAGTGCTTTCGCTTCAGGGCTGGTTTTAATGAGGGGGTCCCTAATGAGTTGTCCCTGCAACTAGCTTCAGGCCTAAACAGATGAGACAGGGATCCTGCTACATTTTTTATGGAATTTCTGCTGGTCGGGAAGGAGAGCAGCGAAGAACGCGGAGAAGAAAGTGCCCAAATTAAAAGGAGGAAGTGGAAGAGAAAAGACAGGGCTGAAAGAAATGATAAAGGCAAGTGAGGTCTTCGTAATTAATATTATCCCCTACCGATAGATTCTGTCCATCACTGAGGTAAAAAATAAAAATAAGCTGTTTATGTGACCAGTAATGAAAATCTAAAATCTTTTATTATTTAACTCAGAAAGTGATGTTCAGGCTTTTTAATTATTAATACAAATCTGTTTGTTCATTCAAACATTATATCCCTTTTTTTGCCATGCCGTTTGTGTTATGTAAGTAATTGAAAGCTAAAGCTTGTAAATTCATAGATTTTCTCAAACCTTAGACCTTCTCATCAACCAGCTCAGTCTTCTAAATCCACAAATCTACCGAATGTGTTCACTAAATATACATCTCCTGGCAGATTCAATATCCAATTGAATCCAATATGCTATTTGTGTTCCCTGATATTTGATTCGTGACATCCACACCAATACAAAGTTTATTCTTACCAGACCGCTAGGACCAAATAAAAACTAAATAAATATAATTAGTAAACCAAATAAATAATTAAATAACTATTTAATAGCATTTTCTTTTTGTGAGTAGAAGAAATATGATACTTAAGCTATTAAGTGCAGTCATGTCAAGTCTGATTAGCGGGTTTTGTCAAAGTTTGATTTGGGCCCAGCTTATGTCCCAGTTTCACATCGCTTCAAATTACTCCTGATATTAAAGTTTGCCAAATATCGGAACCTTTTTTTTTTTTTTTTTTTTACTACTCAAGTGAGTAGTTTATAAGACATAAATGAAGGTTTTGATATCAAATTCATTTATTAAATTATGTTAAAGTTCATCCTTGGAGATGACTGTCCTTAAATTAGGAATGTATATTATCTGTAGTACTCCATCATGTATTGACATCGACATGAATCCAGATGACTCAACCGAGGCAGTTAATCATTCTAATGTGAAAAATAATAATACTAATAATAAATCACTTAAGTTAAGGTATAGTATGTACTGAAAGCTAGACATAAAAGCTTACAGGTAATTCTGATCTCCATTCACAGCTCTCCAATATATTAACAAAGGTCGGGCCTCACCATTCTCACCACTATGCATTGTAATCAGAAAGTGTATTAAAACTAGACCTACTTCAGCCAAAAGCTGTCATCTTCTTTGTGTTTTAGATCTGACGGATTGTTCTATTATTGAGCACTGGAAAAGGGTGTGCTAGATTGGTACCAGCTTTATTGAGATGTTTAGGACTGTGTTTCATTTGCTTGTGTTTCTGTTGGGTGAGTGATGTTCTCCCCTTTCTCTCTGACAGGGCAGGGAACTACAGGTCTGCCCTCCCAGTCTACTCCTCTGTGTTACCTCTGGTGAAACTTTAGCACAAGGCACTAGACATCTCGAATAAAAATCAGTGTTAGATAGGTGTTCTCTTCATGGCAGCCCTCATGGCGGAGTTTCTATTACCAAAAATAAATTTGTAGCAAGGTATTCCATTTTTGTCCTGATTCTAGCGCCTTACTGATTCATTGCTGGAATAAACTTCATGTTACCAATTTTCACCCAAAAACTTACTGGCAAAATTATTTTGGGTAGACTAAGTTGTGGTTGAAATAGAATGTATTGCTGAAAAGTCCATCCTCCAAAGTTCTATCATACATTTTTGTAATACTTAGGTAGTGATAATGTTGTATGCTTCACATATGCATTTCTGTAATAACAAATGGCTCAGTGAGGCAGATTAGTATTAGAATTAGTTTAAGTTCAACAAGAACACCATAAAAAAATTACTATAAAATACAGGTTGATGGTACTTCACACAGTTATAGTTTCAGGGCTTTAAACATAGCTATTTATCTCCATCTGTAAAACACCCATCAGTTATTTATTCATTTATTTGTTCTTTTTTTTTGGGAGCATTTTCTAACCCATAGCCATATCAGTTAATTAATAATTACTTTAATTAAAATATTTATATTTATAGAATTTATACTTGCTCTTGCTTTACCGATGAGCTTTGAAATTCCTACTGTTACTGAGGTCTACTGCTTCTGAATCAGGCTTTCGGCCACTGAGGAATATGATAAACAGCAAGCTTGATTTTGTGTACTGTATGTCTTGATATGTTGCTCGGTCATGATTTCCACAATTACACTCCATCGTATCTTTGTACTAAGTACCTTTGTGCAAGTCCCCCGACTGTCTCAGCTGGGGGAAAGGTGCTTGCTTGAGTGCAGACTGAGCCTTATGAGTTTGAGTTTGCTGGTTCCAATCATGCTCATGACATTTGGCTGATTGTGACTGGGAGAGCACTGTGTCGACACACAATTTGCAGGGGTGGGTTAAATTTACAGGTCTTCTCTCCTACCAGCTTCCTCGGTGTCTGCAGGGTTGCAATACCGTCGCTTGTCAATTTTTTTTTTTCCATTTAAAATGCTTTATAAGATAACTTTTACAGATATTTCATTATATTGCTGAACATTTTTTAGAACAGGGTATCCCAATCCTGGTCCTTGAGGACCCCCCCCCCAAGGTTGTTTTCCTTCTTTCTTTAAATAGCCATCAACCCTAACTCTGTGAGAAAAGATTAGATTAGTTCAATTAGGGCAAAAATTAGTTGATTCAAGCGCTTAATTACTTAGCTGGGATAAAAACCTGCACACACAGGAATATAATTGGGAACCCTTGCTCCAGAATTATATGCAAATAATTTTGCAAAGGCTGAGGCTGACAGATATTACACTACTTTTAAATCTTCAGATCAAAGGTTTTATTCCTATAGATGGACATAAAAAATGCATTGAGTTATCCGAAGTCAATGAAAACTTTAATTTGTACAAGTTCCATACAATTCAAATGTTTTCAGTTACTTTGCATTTAACATATATCTCAGGATATGGATCCAGTCCTTGTTTATCCCAGATTATTTCAGCTTCACATGTGTCTTAGTCTGAAGTTCCGCAAGGGTTCTGTTTAATGGAGTCCTGCTCCTGACAGTTCAATTATACCGCTGTGCTCAGCTGGCATTATTCCTTCAGTACTCTTGTAATCTGCAACTGTAATAGGCAGAATGTCCCAAAAGCTTATTTCTCAGAGACCTTGGCAGCAGGGGCTGGCCAGACGCATCACTCATCTCCCAATTCCCTAATCTAATACATCTCTGTGAGTGTTGTGGAGGGTTCATTTAAGTGTTAGAAGCTACCCTGTAATTGTAACATGTGCCAGACCTAACCTGTCTCACCTGGGGTAGAAAGAAAAAAGAAAATAAAATTTGGCTGCAGGGAAGAAAATAAGATGTAGAGACAAACAGATGTGCGAGTGAGATCCCTTTGCTAAGTGCAGTAGTTGGCAGTGGTCAAGAGCACCATTTGAATAGCTAAGGAGTTGACAGCAGAAATCTGTATATGTCAGGGTACAATGATATGTAGAGAAATCCACTCGATTTTCACAAATGTAGGTTCCCTTATCATTTGGATGTTACTGCATTAAATATAAATGGAAACATAAAAAAGAAATATTGTTTATACATTTTGATAATTAAAAGTACAATCTCCCTTTTTAAATGTATTTTTAAGTATTGTTTTGTATAAATTTGATAATAATGTCCGATTATTTTTTATCAAACTTTCACCCAATTTCGAAATTGTCACGTGTGTTTGTTACCTCTTGGCCTGATATTAATCCCCCATACAGGGAATTGTGTAGATAGACGCCTCCAAGCGCGCTCTATGGGAGGTACTGTGCCTCTATTTAACTACCCTCTATTCTTAGCATGTCCCCCTTACTTTTTAGGGTATTTGGGCCTTTTCTGAGTTCATATTCAGTTCAACAAGCAAAATTTTGTTAAGGGCTAACAGTGTTAATAAGACTCCTCATTTGCAGAGATTCTCTGCTAAAATATATTTATTAAACCAGTTGAATCACCAATGAAAAACCCAGTTTGTTATACCCTTTAATGTTATTTTAGAGGGCCCTCAGTTATTGACCCAGGATCATCCAAAGCCAACTTCAGATAATACTATTCAAGGCAAATAGAGTCCAAGTCCAGGATTATACTAAATGTGCAATACGGACTGTGAAAGATCCCCTTATTACCCATTCTCACAGTGACAGTTGTTTGTGAGTCAAGTCCCTCTCATTTCTTCCTAGATCGTGAATTTAAAAGTCAGCAATTATTTTGGAATTCAGTTTTTATGACGTCCTTGAATGACAATGATTATTTATTTAAAAATAAAAATAAAAAACTGCCTTCATGGGCTTTTGTGTGCAGTTAAAAAATAAATAAAGACTCAAATTAATTTGACTGTTGTAACTGCTGTACCTTTGAGTAAAGCCGTGCCAGTATGCCTGCTGCAGTGATGTATCTCTTCGCTTCGGGAACCCCTGCTCTGTGCTCAGGGTTTGCTCTGGAACTCCTTCGCACATGAGCAAAGGTGTTGAATCATAACATCTGAGTACAACTGAGCCACAGTGCAGCCCCCTTCAAGATACATTCCAAATATTGACAGAGATCCTGTCTGTCTGACAGTGAATTCTAATTAACTTCAGTACACCGATTTCAGGCTGAAAAGGGTTGCTGTTTACATTGTCTATTGACCAACAATTTTAGCTGTTGTTGTCAGACAAAATCCACAGAGTACATAGATCTAAGGATCCCTGGGATTTGTGTATGTGACATCTGGATGACCTACTCTTATTTTGGATTATTAAAAACAGTGTGTGCCGTAACGCAACAAAGAAACAGTGCAACTTGTACCATGTACTGCCGATAACATATAGCCTAAGTAAGAGTGCGACATTTTGGGGGAGTTTGGAGCTATCATAAAAGGTTCTCTGTTTCTACCTACTAAAAGCTGTAAAAGTCTGAAATATTATAGCATTTCCTTATTTCTTTTTTGACAGAATTCCCTATTGACTTCTAGCATATTGTATGGGTCTTGTTTTTTCCAGTTGGGGGTATGGGTTCAATAAGGGGTTGGGGTTCAATAATTCAGGTCAGCAGTGTCTGTCCAAAGTCAGCGGATTACACCTGAGTAAATCAAGGGAAAGGGAGCCGGGGACAGCGGAGAAAACACTTCTTTATAGCATCGGAAATTACCTGCCCTCAGGACCCTGGAGGAGAGCTCCACGGAGCTTGGAAATGTGTCAAGCAGTTTATCGCACTTTACAGAAAGCATCAAGTGAGTGATGGTGGAGCTGATAGGTGAAAACCTCAGATAACCCCACGTAGACCCCCAAGGACTCTGTGTACCACGGTTTTCAATTCCAGAACTTTCTTTCCACCGTGTTGAACAAATACAAAAGGGATTTGTACCGTGAACCAGCAATCACAACAACTTTTTCATTAGTTTTGTATGTATGTCTTTTCAAATTAACATATTACATATTTTTAACGTGAAGAAAATGTATGTCTTCTGGTTAAATTTACTTCTCCTGTCTTTTGTCTTACTGCTCTTTTTTATGTGGATGATTATTGCTATATACTGTATTTAATGCTGCTTGCAAAGCACTTTATCGACCTAAAAGATTCTCTAAATTTAATTTTTTTGCAAATACAGACATAAATTATATCAGAAAATTTGACGACAGCACATTTCTTATCAAGCTCTGGAAAGCAGCATGTGACTTGGTTTTTGCTTACATCGCTTATATGACTGTCCTCAATGGTAACTATGATAGTGTGCAATTGATGAAGGCACTGCACTGTTTATTACTTTCAGGGCCAATTGAACCATCAGCTCAACGTAAAGCTAGTTGCAGGGGCATTTTACTAAGACTCTATCACTGATCATCCATTTAAGCACGAAAATCACTCTAAAAATAGTTTGACAGTAAAACAATTGATTGGGAATAGAGCAAGTCAGCCGCGGGTTCCCAGAGCACGGCAGCGGTCAGGCTGTCAGCCATTACCGTTTCCACTGGCCTGCAAAACACGATCCAGGCTTGTCCATCTGTATCTTATTCGTTTTGTGTACCTGTGCAGCTGCTCCAGAAATCATAATGCCTCTTCATGCCTTCCTGAGATACACTTCAGCACATTTGTCATGACATAATCATTGGAGACTCCATAACATCTGCTTGCAATTTTAAGGTTTTCCCTCACCCCTCCCCCTTTTTTATTTTTCTTTCCCCATTTTTTCATTATTCAGCATGTGGTAAAAAGGACATGGGTATGTGATCAAAGAGTTTTATTATCTGGGCTCCTCAGCAATCTATTGATCTACAGAAAAATTATAGCCCTTACATTTTTAAGGAGCTGGAACAGTCAACTTCAAAGCTGAAGATGGGTTCTCTTGTGAACTATTTAAAAAAAAACAGTAATATATATTAAACCATTGTGTTGCTAATAATATATAGTCCTGACTGAACAACTAAATGACACTCCAAGGTTGAATTAGATGAATATAATTTTATTATGACCTTTTAAACTACAGAGAATAAGGAATAAAATTACTTTTTGTACCCTGGGCCTAACTTCGTGTATAGACAAATTTTGTTATATTTGTTTTTATATATTACTACTCACCAGATTTGCTTTAATGGTGGCCAACTCTAAAGTCTAAATATGGTCAAGTGAAATAGGTAATTGTGGTAAATAGTCTGGAATAAAATCAAATAAAATAGTCTAGTCCAATCACTGCTGTGATATCCTATGAAATTGATTTAATTATTTAATTGGTTTCAATGGATCTGATCTTGAAGACTATAGGTAGTCCATGGCCCACCTCCTAAAGGGAATCCCCAAGCATTTTGTCTCATGTAATAAACCATGAGAAATATCTTAAATGTTAGCACAACTATTCCTGTTGTGTATAGAGCAGCATGTTTACTGATGTTCATTGTTGCCTCCCTGAATTCTGACTTGGCAGGTTGCATGACTTCAAATAATTGCATGCATTCAAACAATAAAATTTTGTTGAACATGGGTCGAGGGTCATCTATAAAGGTAGCAGGAAAATTTTATATTTAAGTTTACGATATGTTTATCCAATTCCAAAATTAAAATGATGTTATGATCTTATGACATATTTTTACGTACTTGTACTATGACGCTAATATCGAAGAAAGCAATTCTATTTTTCTTGTTTTTAATAAACAGAGTACTGCACACCTTCGTTTGGAAGGTGTTCATGTTTAATTTGATTTGTACTGTTCATAATCTCCTGTGCTTAATTATGTTTAGCAATAACAGGTTAAATTCAATAATTTAATTGCATACCACCAATGCACACTGAATTTAAATACAACAATGTGTTTAGTGATTATTTTTTTTATATTGCCTTCTTCACAAGGGAATAATATATATTTGACATCCCTCTGTAATGAGAAGTCGAAAAGAAAGTGAACAAAAGAGAAAGAAGAATGAAGAAGACTCTCATATCTGTCCCAAACTTCATCAGGGGACCTTTGCTGCCTTCTGTTTATGCCAGTTCAGCCTACCCAACAGATTCCCAAAAGATGGAATCCACTAAGTGAGTTTGACAGTTTCCAGGCTGTGACCATATGGTAGGGACTGTGTTGCTGTCTGGCAAATAGCTCTTGCCTTGATGATAGTGACTACATGCAAGCACAGTTCACAGGGGGTTTGTATCCACCTTGATTGGGTTGCTCTTGGGATCAAGTCTTAGATTGCCGTTTAGAAATCAAAGGGACTCGCACTCACAAATAACCCTTTCCGTAATGACCTGCAGTTTCCAAAGTGTGGGAGATATGGTCTTTGACTGCTAGAATAAAGTGATGTAGCCGAAAAAGGGCAGCCGTAGGCCGTAAACAGCAGCAACAGAAAATGTGATCGGTAGACCAAGCTGGCAGAGCTCTGTAAAAAAAGACTGAATTGATGCGATGGACTTGATGTCTAAAGATGGGACGCTACATTGGCCAGTATTATGTATTCAGGAAACGTGCAGCAGCTGCATCTTAGACTATACCTTTGGTGTCTCCACTAAAAGCAGGTGTTCTAGTTAGGCAATCCACAGCTACGCAATCCTACAGCCTGATCCTTTTCCGTTTGGCGATATGAAACCTATCCAATGCAGTGCACTATTGCATGCGAGTTAGCATTTGATTATCTGCCATGTTCTGCTTGACAGTCTTTGTTAAATGATGTCCTCTCGCAATGGCAATGTTGTCTTATTCTGGTGCGGCACACTATGTATCAGAAGAGAATTTTATACTGAAAACACACTCGGTGACTTGCTGATGCTCTGTTATCCACTCTACAGAAGCTCTGGTGTTCTCTGTGTGATCCTATGGAGAGATTTCTCTATTGGTATTGACTTGACAGGATTGGTGTCTGTTACAGAGCACAGCTTAATCCAGATCAGCCTTTAATACTAATTAAACTGCTTGGGGACAGTCTACTTATTGGCAAGTTACAAACAGGGCGCAGCTGCTCGCTGCCATTTTCCCACAAATCCCCTGACCTAAAGATAAAATCTGCCTTTTAGTCAGATAAACAATGCAAATGGATTTTTTTTTCCTTTGAAGAACGAAAACGCATTCAGAGACATTAGTGTCTGGCAGCTCATTGAAGTTATGGGCCGATTTAGGTGCTTTGGCAAATTTGGCTAGCGCCCTCATTTGACATGGGTAGACAAAGACAACAAGGAGCTAGTGGGGGTTTTATGGTAAATATCTGCACTGGTTAGAGCTTAGATATACTCCATGACAGGAAGAAGACCTGTGTAAGGCCAGAAAGCTAATATGCTTGCTTTGCTCGGTGTCCCCCATGTGATTGTGATTGATGAACTGATTCCTCTCTACATCTTCATTTGCATCACACACTAATACCCGCAGGCAAATGAGGCTCTACTATACTAGATGAGAACTCCCTCCTAATGTGGGCTAATATGGTAATGGAAAGTAGACAAGGTGAGACACAGTGTGGCTGATCCGCTGGGCTCGTCCATTAACTCAAGGCTGCTTGTGTGTCCTTCTAAGCAATTCTTTCAGCAGTCTTGTGCAAACACACTCACTGACCCTTCTTAATCCGATGGCAATGAGTTTGAAAATAAAATAAACAAGGCTCTGTACCACTTGATTGAGAACAATAATGTAAATCAAATTGAGTTTGTTCCCATTTGCATGGCACAGAGATGGATTCATAAATGGCCCTAGATCATTAAAACCTAAAAATTTATTTTTTTTCTCCACAGATGTAATTATCCAGGTGCCTACTTTTATATTTTTAGGTTCTTGACCACATTAAAGATTTCAGACTTTCAAGCCAAAAAATGTAACTGTTTTGTATGCGTCAAACAGGGTTTAACTAAATGTTATTTTATTACTTAAGTAAATAATAAACCATATAACCCTTGTTCTTCCTGTTCCATATTTAAACCGGGTAGTTGACAAATCTTTGCTGGGCATAGTTGAGGTAGTGTGTCCTAGACTCAGACCGAGTCCATGGCTGAGTCCCGCCATGGGATGTAAACCAGTAGGGTCTTGGCTGCGTTCTTTAATGGGCAGAGAATATTTAACTCAGCTAAACCCAGCTACAGAGGCACACAGCAGGTCCAAATAGGAACCAGCAGAGCCAAGTGTGCTCTCTACATTATTCTGCCTGGATAAAGAAAGCCAACCGGGGGGGGCAGCTCAGTAATCTTCAGTGTCGTGGGTCCAAAGGGGGTAAGGAAATGGAGGTGAGGGTTGATCGGTTGTTTCATTCATCGAAAACAAAAACAAAAATGGACCCCTCAGGATCCAAGGGAAAGGCCTTGAAGTGCCTGGCGCTCTCACCCTATGCCCAGCTCTTCACATCTAATTTGTCTCCACACATGTGAAACCCTCTCGCTGTATCACTGGTATGTGTGAGAACAAAGACTCTGCCTTGAGCAGGGCAGACAAAGGTTTCTCGGGATTGGAGTTGTAGCTGGAAAGAGTTTTTATCAAATTTTATAGTAAATAGATGTATTAGAGGGTGAATTGAAATTTCTTTCTCAGATGTGTTTTATTTCTTTTATTTTCCTATGGAGAATTACCATATATTTCAGAAGACCGTAAGGAAGTGTATCCTTAGTTAACATGGTTCACAATGAAGAGGAATTGTCTTTTTATTTTATCAAAAAAGATTTTAAAAACGATTTGCAACTTTTTTGTTTGAAACCGTATTTAATAAAGCAAATGGTTTATAATACAGTATTAATTATTTAAATGTACATTATTTTTATATTTAGCTGTTACCCATGCACTCTAGTGCTCTAGTATTGTACTTGGTGGCATTAAAAAGAGAAATTGAACTAATGAGTCAGAGAACCCATTCATAAGATTTGAGCTAATGTGCCTTATTGTTCTGATCGCTATTTTTGTGTCGTAAAATATGTCACATTTTTAAAAAGTGAGTTTGCTTCTTCAGTGAAAGGGAAAGCTTGCTGCTATTGTATCCAAAGAGAACTCCATAACTCCACTTTGAAAACCTTGAATTATCTAAAAGCTTTTCCAAGATCAGGCCCATCTGCTGAAAACTCCCTGTCTCTTATTCTTTTTCATGTAAACGCGTCCACTAAATCTGTAAATTTGTTTCACATATCAGAGGGAAAACAAATGGAAGTGTCAGGGAACAGATCCAGACTCCTCGTGGTTTTAGTTGATTGTGGAGGCAGTAGGTGGTAGGCTTTGAGAGACGAGGCATTTGGGAAATGAGCCACCTGGGAGTTTTCGGTGACCAGCAGCGCACCAGTGGAGCCTACAAAAGGAGGATTTGTAATAGGATGAGGCAGCTGGAGATCACACATTGACCCCAATATCATAAACTAACTCCTCTGTATCAAATCTGCAAAAATAAAGAAATAAGTACACAATACACAATAACAGTGAGACATTTTAAAAAATGCATTTTAACTGATTGCATTGATTAGATTATGATGCTTTTTGTAGTAAAACAACATTATTTTCCATTTTCAGGAAGAGTGTCATGTTGAAGGCAAATATTGATCCTCTTAATTCAAGTCCCATAAAGAGTGAAATTATAGAAGTGGGTGTGTCTTCAGACGTGCTATTGATCATAGCAAACCTGATCTGCAGATGTGATCAAAGCTTTTTACAATATACCAGACATTGTTACATATTTTATAGTTCAATGAGTGTTAAGAAATAGCAGCCAAAGTTTATTACTGCATTAACTGCTTTGAGATCTCATATTCAAAATATTATACATAAGGTCAGATGATGTTCCTCTGTAGCAAAATATCATAGAACATAGTGATTAATTAAAAAAATAATAATAATAAAAAACCCAGCTTTGAAAAAGTTTTCAACAACGACAACACATGAATTTACAACTGTACAGATGTCCAGTAGAAATCGCGTTCTCTGCTTTATCACTTGCCAGTAAAGAATTGCCGTTCCAAACAAATGTATTTACATTACACAAGATTACTGTCACAATATACATTTTTTTGCATATCGTTCAAGCAGCTGAAGAGGTTTAACATAGGTTATCTACCCTTCCTTTATTGGTCGAAATTATGTGTATCGAGCCCAACAGACAACATCTGAGTTAATTTTATAGTATCTCTTCTCCATGCTGTAACCACAATAAATACATAACCACAGTATACATACGTAAGGGAAATAACTAATATTATAAACATATTTTTATTTTATATTTTGAGGTTTGATTCATTTTGATTGATTTTAATTGAAAACATCTGTACTTTATGGAACACGTCTTAAAACATAAAAATATTAACCTGATTACAATATGAAAGTAAAATGGCTTTGAGATTTGTGAATTATTAATGTAGCCAGCTTATCTTGATGTCTTGATTGTATGTGCGATGGCAGAATATATTTTCAGAAGTAATTTCTGTGTGAATTGTTTTTATTCCTGTCTTAACTCTGCTACATATGATAGTCAAATCCAACTAAGCAAGACTGTACTAGCAATTATAAACATGAATGGTCAATATATGTGTGAATGTAGATAAGCACCCACGTGTATACACAAACCTTTTCTTTCAAATCCACTCTTGTTTTGGGAAGGCATAT
Organism: Hiodon alosoides; assembly: GCA_025775065.1. Classification (NCBI taxonomy): domain Eukaryota; kingdom Metazoa; phylum Chordata; class Actinopteri; order Hiodontiformes; family Hiodontidae; genus Hiodon; species Hiodon alosoides. Next base: position 17,337 of record JAOYSI010072022.1, read on the forward strand.
TAATGATCGATAGTGTCATTTTTTCAGCCCCGCAAATGTTGCTGTACAGAGTATTGGCCAGCTAGGCCTGAGAGGAGGTGCCTGATGTGATTAATGGGATGAAACCTGCTGTAGAAATAAAAGTGTGTGTGGGGGTGGGGGTGGAGAAAGGAGTGAAATAATGGAATAAAGAAAGTGAGAAAGCAAGGGGGGGGTCAGGTTTATCTAGTTCATTTTTGGGCACAGAGAGGAGGCAAGGAGGGTGTTAAGTAGGTAAATGCTTACGTTAGGGCCTAACTCCAGAACCGCTTCAACTGCCTGCCTCCTCCCTTCTCCCCGCACAAACTCTATACAGAGCGCTGAACACACGCTCTCCTCCATAATTGATGCTCGCTTTGGGCAGATGCTGCAGGGTTTGGGACTACAGCAGCTGTTAGGTTTATAGGGGGAAAAGGGGAGCAAGATGGTGTGTCAGGTATTTCCCCCAGTTCATTTGAGTGAAGGCCCCTTTTCTCTCAATTTTTTTTCCGACATTTAATTTACCTTTCTCTTCGTGTGCGAGTGGGGAGTAAAGGGAGCTTCCAGTTGCACTAAAAGTGATCTGAAGATTTTTTCAGCTTTTGTCAGCTGCTGGTTTTCGTTTTCCCTGCTCTCTTCCTCACTGTGTCTACCGCTCCGGTTTTTTTGTCTGTCTGAGTGGCAATTTGTGTTTGCGGTGGTAACAAATATAAATGCCCAACTGCTATCGCAGATATTGAGAAGAGCTGTTTGTCTTCGTGTAACTTATGTAAAAGTATGTCAAGTTGCTTTGTAACAGTCCCTTTTTGTCCCTTACAGAGTCGTTCTTTAAATATATCTTTTTTTTTTTTTGCTTTAGTCTTCTTTTTTTGCAGTACAAAGTTATCTAATTGATAATCTAATTGGTATTTCACATCTGCTAATGATATGCATTCATAAGATGAAACATTTTAACACATAATCGATTTTTACCACATAATCAAAGGTTATTTTTTATTTTGTTTTACTGGATGTAGCAACTTCTATAAATCTGATGATGATTTCTGAACTACTTCAGAAGTGGGTCCTCAAACCTGAAGTAATCAGGATGTAGATTGTGTGTGCTGCCACGCAGAGCATTGTTTTTATTCTCTAAGCATGGTTTTTATTAGAGTTCAGACCAAACCATTCGGCAAATTCTGACATTCGGCCATGATCTTTTCTTCGAACACCGACTGTTAGAAACACTTAAAGAACAGTAAAGATCCCTCAGTAGGGTCAGGAGACAGACATTTCCTTCTATTTCCTTCTGATTGGTTGTACAACAATAATGTTTCATTCTTTGTGCAGAGCTAAGACCAGGATCAGCTTTTTTCATTGCACGCAGCAGAGTATGATCCCTAGGTAGCGCTGTACTAGCTAGCACGTAACATGGTACACATCTCTCTACCGACTGTTTGTTTCTGTTGACATAATAAAAACTATGTATGATACAATATTTTCATTGCTTTAAGTGTTGCTTTATATTTAGGTAAGCAACAAATTTACCCAGGCCCATCAGTGGTAACTAAATTCAGCTTGTGCTCACTTGTTTTTTCTCCTTGTCTCTTTGGCAGCTTTTGAGATGTGTTTTTAAATGTGTCGGATTATTTTCCATTCCACCTACATTGCTGCTCTTCCCCCCCCCCTCCAGTATCTTTGTGCATAGCCCATAACAGGGCTGTCACATTTGGATACAAACTTCGAATGGTGTTCGAATGTCAGTACAGGTAGAACGTTCAAACGCAAATTGGAAAGTTTGTTATGGTAAATAAATAAAAACAAAACAAACCAAAAAATAATAACTCCTAATTCTGTGATTGGGTTGTAGTGCAACATAGTGCCTAAATGGATGTTTCAGTTAGCTTCTGTTCTTAGCAAATAGTACTCAATAACAAGCTGTCTATGGGTACTAAAAATTATTGTTTGTTAGCAACATGGGATGCAGATATTTGTTGAATTGATTCGCAAGGTAGAGCATAAGGTACATACTATAGCCTACATAAACCATGTGGAATTATTATTTGTTTATTATTGTTATTCAATTTTTTTTGTTCATTAGGAAAATGGTGCTAGGTCTTTCCAAAGCCTGACACGCAAGATCAATTATTCTATTAATAAAACCTTTAACGTGAAAACGATAACAGCGGATCTTTTTGTTTTTTGTACTTTTTTATTTTTTATTATGAAAACCAAATTTGTATTTGTATTGAAATACATTCCAATGTTAACATGTTTTGAATTGAAATGTTAAAATATCAATTTTTGAACAGGTTGTTCATTTTTTTAATAAAATAAGACTAAGAAGTCTTAGCTCCTAATGATATGGGTGTTAAAAGCAGTTCAGATATTTCCTTTGAGTTCACTAGCTAGTGTTAGCTTGGGAAAAAATGCTCTTTCTGCCCAGTGATTAATTATAGGGCATTTCCTTTCAATCCAATAGATTCCGCTTCTCTGTGATGAAGAACTTGCCCCAAAATTTACTATGAGAATATTTTTATATTATTTCTATTTAATGTTAGTGCTAATTAGTTGAGTTTTGTAGTTTAGTTTTTCTATTAACAAATAGCTTTTTTATTTTTTTCCAACGACCATAACCTTGATTGTGAATTATGCAAAGAACAATGTACTGATGGTATTAATATCTTCACCTGAAGTCATGTTTTTATATATATATATATATATGTGTGTGTGTGTGTGTGTGTGTGTGTGCGTGTTTACTGATATAGGAACTGATTCAAGTTAATTAAAAAAAAATTTAATAATTATAATTATAATCCTTGAGTAAGTGGGGATACTAGAATATAGTAGAAGAACAGTGTTGTTTTGTACTTGAACCATCCCATTATTTTTCTGGATAAACCCCCCTGCAACTTTAATAAAGATTTTGAGCAGAGCAAGTTATGGAGTCTATCTTCTGCAAGACTTAAGAGCAGAATGCATTTCTGAGTACTTATAAACAAAAAGAAAATGATAAATTCAAAAACATTTCAACTTGCTTTGCAACACTACAGGGAGAACTTCCAAATTTCAGACCTGAAAATATACTAAACCAGTTCCTGTGGGAATGGCTTACACGTCATATAGACATGCTATATATTATTTATTAAGATAGGAGAAACATTAATATTTCTTCTATTATAGAATAATCATTTAATAGCATGTGGGATTTCTTTTTTTCCTTGATTAGTTTTAGTATCATCTTAATATGAAGGGTTGGGATATTAGAAAACATGTATTTTGATGGGTGATTATATGATCGAAATATCTTTAAAAAAAATATTTTATTGTGAAATTGTTGTATAATTTCATTGATCAAATTCATCCTTTGTCGAAAAGCATAGTATGTGCTTTTTGTGTTTCCGATATTTTTTACATCCTTCATTCGGCTTTACGTTCCTCAAAGAGATTACCCTTTGTTTTTCTTCTTTTCTGTTTCCTCAGGGTAATCAGGACACCGCAGCACCTCCTGAAACCATGGCACAGCCTTACCCTTCCGCCCAATTTGCATCCCCACAGAACGGCATCCCCACCGAGTACACAGCTCCTCACCCCCATCCCCATTCCCACCCTGCTCCAGACTACACAGGCCAAACCACAGTCCCAGATCACACATTGAACATGTACACCCCTACACAGACACATAGTGAACAGAATTGCCCAGACACCAACGCACAGACGGTCTCCGGCACTGCCACAGTAAGTATCCTGTGCACACCTACGCTCACAATATAGTAGCATTAAATCGACAATCACCACCTGGATAGTCCTTGCTTCTTTTACTGCTTAGGTTTACTGCTAAGGAGATATATTTTTTTGTTTAGTTTTTGGACCTGAAATGTCATCGAAGTTGTCATTGTAGCAGGAAGGAGACATAGGTGCAATCAGACAGTACGATTGCAATTGAAAACAGTATTTTTCACTGTATATCTTTTTGAAAAGTCCAAGGTAAACAACATTCAAACTTTCTTTCAAGCAATGCAATCGTAGATCTGTTCCTTTGGTTTTCTGACTGCATTCGCCTTGACAAATACTTCCATATTGCGTTTCTTCTAGCTGTATTAATATTTCGCTTCAGTAAATCTGCGATCTGCTGGTTTGCCTCCGACAATTCAAAGCTTGTGGGGGTGAAATATCCTTTATCACTTCTGCATATTCACTGAGCTGGAGGTTTGCGCTTCCAACCTTCCAAAAGAGATTTTCCTCAACTGCACATGCAAAATAGTGGGTCCTATTTGCATTCTTAGTAAATAAGGCCCTTCTTATCTGGTGATGGATTGTCAGCTGGTACCACACATGGTCCAATGTCAATTATCAATTTTATAATTGGGAGGAGCCAGATACAGAATATTGAAGCATAACAAGAAGTCGACTAGTAAGACCAGTCCTCTAAGGCCACTTGGTCTCCTTACTTTTCTACCACCTTTTCTGTCTATTCTTGAATTCAATTTGAATAGAAACGCTTCATCTCTACTAAATAACATAATTGAAAGGCCAATCATAGATTTGCAGAACTACATCTACCAAGAACTTTAGTATGCCACCCCTGCTCTAGCTAGTTGCATGTGACTTGTGTCCATTCTGTTTTCTACTGCATATGTCAAATTTGAAGCAATTGGGTTTTTAGGCTTGATTGCCTACTGTAATATATA
>JAOYSI010072032.1:0-22002 GCA_025775065.1 Hiodon alosoides
GGTAAGGTAAGGCTACAGTCCTTCCAGCACGAAAAAACACAGAAGAGATAACCCACAGACAAACACACAAAGGCAGCCAACGCCACGCAACGCCGACCCCGGGGGCATATAGAACAATAACAGAAAACTAAAACAATGGACCCCTACTGCAAATTACCAGCAGTCCACTGGACTCCACCAAGCACACATTCTCTAGACCCCCCTCCAACACACACACAAAATCCTGCGTGTTTGAGACAGAGAGCAGCAGGACCAGATGGGTAATGATGCAGGTGCGGGGGGGGAACAGTGGGATTAACTCAGTCTCATAATTAACATTATACAGCTCAAAACACAGAACCTCCACCAGTGATAATTTTACAATTGCTAGTATCTAGCAGGATATGGCCAGTCAAACTTTCCATGTGGAAAATACTTTCCCTCTGCAGCCCACAAGGTTCAATGTAAAGAAGCCCTATTTAGCTTTGCACGGTTTCATTCATGTGTTGAGCAACAGATGGAAGACCTTATGAAGTAGGGAAATTTAGCAAAGCAAGCAAGTTATAGAACTGAAATTTCAGTTATTGGTGTGTATCATTCAAGTAAAATCCAACAGTACTGTATATTTAATCAATTTGAAAGAAAGCCAATTTAAGGGGAAAATGACATGAAAAGTCATTGTTCCATTTTTTGGGAGGGGTTGGGAATATCATTTTGGCCTTCAGGGGGCCAGCAGGGGTCCTAGCCACCACGCACCAACACGCCCCAATTGGCAAGTAAGGCAGGAACAATCTGTCTTAGCACCACTCCTCCCTCATTACTCCCCCCCACCCGAAAACACAGACAGTGTTTTGTTAGGTCTCCTACTTACACCAAACGCAGACCCTGTTCTATATATATATCCGTCAGCTGCTGCCGCTGAAAGGGGCAGGACGATACAGGGGACGGGGGCAGGGGTTCATGCATGCAAGTCAGAATACCAGAACCCCTCCTTCCTCTCTCAATCCAGCACTAGTAATGCTCCACGTGACTTCACAGGAAACTACTAAGCTTAATTTACCGTCGGTGTCTTTCGGCAGGATTTGTCAAGCATAAAAACCATCAATTTGTGGGGGGGGTCCTCACTACACAGGAGGAAGGGGAATTTTCCAAAAATCGTGTACTGGAACCAATTTGTTTTAAAACCGGAGGGACATACAGCTGCCGAGTTGTGCCTTTATTTTCATTTTACATCAATGCTAAATATTTTTAAAGACAATAATTCTACAATTCCCTCTGCCCATACACATTTAAAATCAGGCTATTCTACTTACAAATGCATCTCAGTTTTTCAAATTTTTACATGTGATGGAACACCCGGCACCTGACCATCTTTAGACTCAAGCCTTCCCACTCAACTGGAGCGTCAACACTCCTGTGGTAAAATGCAGTAATTTCCACAGAGAAAATAAAAGAATCTGTGAGTATACTGTTAAGTAATCTGACATGCATGAAAACATACAGGTGCCTTCCCTAAACTGAGAGTAACCAGACCCAGTTCTCCTCCCTAAAAAATATCCAGAGAAATTTGTCATGACAGCCATAACAGTCCTTTATTTTATTTTCTAAGTGTAGTCCGTCCCTACAGGAAGAATCCAGCCAGTCCCCTTTCAATTAGCTGCCACCGCAGGTAAGGCATTTTATCGCCACTGATTTACACACAGTCCTGGGTCCATTACAACTGGCCACCACACCATTTGGTTTTGGGAACAAAACCACATGTGCAATCTCAGTCTGCCTTTTGGCAGTGTGCAGTTACACTCTAAACTGAGGCAGGCATCTGTTGTCCTTCTATGGGAGGCAAGTTTTTTTTGGCATTGAAGCAAGTTTGCAGAAAAAAAAAGGGGCACTCCTGCCAAGTGCTTGAAACAGCAAAAATAAATAAATAAATAAATAAATATATTCCCCAATAGTACGTTTTGTTTACAAACATCAGAAGATACCACCACATGACCACATGCATCTTCCAGAGCCCCAGTCAAGACAACAAAGCCACAGGATTCCTTCCTTCCCTGCATGGACATAAAACAGAATGTGTCAAGTTGGGAAGGCGCCTGGAACGAAAATTCATAAGACAAATGACAGCTACCTCCACATAGCCATTACACTTAACCCGACTAGGCCCACCTGGTTTGGCAAAGTGTCTGCTGTCACAGAGTACACTACATTAAAATAGTGAAGCAGCAATTGCGCATCTTGTTTTATCAATACGACTACAACCACCACACGCAGGGAGGAAGAGGAAGCATGAAGGGGTTCCTCCAACGCAAGTCACCATCGAGCCACCAGTCTATTTCAATCTGCGGGCTACACAGCCCATGAGAGATTTAGCGTTGATTGGAGGAGGAGAGGAGATTAACCTGACAGGAGAGGGGTGTAAGCAGAATTGCAGAAAGTACAACATGTATCCATGTGCTAATAGTATTCATTTTCTAAGCGTGCACACTGTCACATGGTGGTGTCTGGGCTTAAACCGAGCCCTGGGTGGACTCTGTGATGAGTCAGCAATGACTGCAGGCACACGCTGTGCAGACAGCAGTAAATCACCTGGATTACAGGGTTTGCAGGGAGAGAAGGACCCACAGCACACAGGAGCACACCTGCAGCCGTGGTGGACATAGCCAGCTGGCATATGTATGCACCAAAAGGAAAAGGGTGCATTTTGTGGTTTCAGTGAGTGTTTGATTCCTGATCACATCCAAGGGATTCCACCTGAGGAAAGGCTTGTGAAACACCAGGGGCTATTCTGCCAAAGACGACCCACAACGCCCTCCCACCAGGGATCACAGATCACTAAGAGTACTGGTAATATTCAAGCAAGTTACTGTTCTAGATGGAAGGATTTAATACAGAAATACTCCTGTTCTCCAAGAGCTTTAGACAAGCTTCTCCAAAGAAGGAACAAACTTTTTTTTTTTTCTTGTTCAAATGCCTGCTGACCATGATTTTTACAAGCCGAACCTGTGAAAAAGTAACTGAAATGTAAACTGCAATTTTGTAAAGGAAGTATAAAATGGGGTATAAAAACAGAAACAGTAAATTGACAGACATGAAAATAGCTTTCTCTAATCTGAGTGATGGCCAAACCTTTTTGCATTATTCACCACTCCAGGGCCAGGACGTGTGTAGTCTTTGTTCCAACAGAAATCTTAATTACTTAATTGACTTTCCTTCCTTGACCAGGTGTATTTAGACCCAACTCCTTGGCTTGAGAAATAATGAGGGAATATAAAACAAGCTGTGTTGAACACCCCAGATCTTTACTTAATGAATTCCTTGTTAATAAATGCCATATAAATATGCTTGCTTACTTAATATAATGGCGAGTGCTGCATTAATCAAACATGAATGTACAGTATTTCTCTAATTTTCAGACAACCTGTTTTAATAAACATTGCAAATCCAGAAATATATTTTATTTTTAAAGAATTAACCTGTTTTTTAAAGTTTTTTCTAGTTCTAAACTACTTAACTATCAGATATCCCATCACTCAAGCTAGAGACCACATCAATTTATAAAATATTTCCTAGGAAGATAAAATGGGACTAACAGGTTGGATTTTACCCTTTCATTATTTAAATGTTTTCATAAACACACATACCTATAGGGCAGTCAAAGACTGATTTTAAAAACTTGGTATATCTCATTTGATAGTTATAACAAAGAACACAAGTACCATAAATCGCCATTTCTATCAGTCAACAGGGTTACAAAAAGAATAACCACCAACTGTATTCACGTCGTTTAAAATGGCTTGGGCTATATTCTTTACATATCTTCCCCCCACACATATGCTGTGTATACAAGCAAATGAATTTATCTCACATCGATACTCGTCAACAAATACATTGCCTAGTAACCGGTAGTGTGGAACACATTACACAAGAAAAGTAAGCTATTTAACAGTCGGGAAATTCAGGAAACTGAACTGGTACGAGATCGTTCAACATTGTGATCGTTTAACATTGAATGAGCACGTACAAACAAAGGAGGGTAACTTATACTACATCACTTGCTGGTAATATGTCGTACATTTACGTACCTACACGATCATCCTGCAGGGGGACAAGTCCTGTTTTAGCTAGACAGAAGCGCGTGAAGACAAAACCTGACAGCAACGTAATCGGACTGGTTGATTGACAGACACGCACAAAAAGAGCACATCCGGTGAAGAAAAATAAATGCTATACGAGACGCGGGAAGTGTCATAGTACACCCACAAATTACTTCAATAAGAGTAAACCATGTAAAGTTAAACTGGCTATACATAGTCATACACATTATCATCTTCTAGGCCGCCTATAATATTTTATTATATTTTCTTCCGCAATGTACTCAACAACGACTTGCGTCCATTAAACCTCCTCTATTACCACTGAACCAGCTATCGTGCTTCCAAATTTAACACTCAATATACAATGAAAGCCTGTTACGGTAGTATAGCGGAGAAAACAACCAACCACTCGCTAGACATAAGTGAGACGACATGCGGAAGGAACAGCAGCTGTAAAACCCAACACACAATGCCTCTAGTTCAATGGTTAGCAAAATAAACCAAGCGACGAACAAAAACAAACACGCATGCTTCCGACGTCGCCGTTTAAACTGTTTTTTATTGCTCAATTAGTGAATACGATGGTTACCAACCATGTCTTTTGTCTTATTTTTAATCAACCAGACAGATAGGCCCTGATACCATAGTTTGTTTTCCTGCTTTGCCGTTAAGGCCTTGCAATCCCCGGCCCCCATTGAGACAGTAAACCGAGCTCCCTCGCCCCAAGTGCCACTCGTCCGACTGCTTACCGGGTCCGGGCGCTTCCATGGCCGAGGGCTCTCTCTCCGTCTCTGTCCCGGCCTGGCGGCTCCGTACCGACACTGAAATTGGGGGCGGTATCTCGAAGCTGAGGGGGGCTAATTTAAGAAAGGGAAGGGACGCGAAGTTGTCCAAAGATCTTTGGGGAAGCGTCTTCTTCTGTGTGATTTAAAGCAGATCCCGTAGAGATCATCTGCGCATGCGTTCTAAATTCGTAAAGAAGTACCCTTCTCGCCCGCTTCAACCCAATTTACTGTGCGCTTGCGCAAATTTGAGTACCTCAAATATAGTCGTAATTTGTCAGGTACATGAGTTGTTGATTGTAAAGACGCTTTGGTGTCATATTAATGTAACGCTTACACTTGTACGTTTTGTACGAAACTGTTTTTTTTCTTTTCCAACTTAACTAGCAACTTAGTTATTAGAATAAATAGAACAAACATAATACGTGTTGATATTAACTAAGGCTATTTAGAATTATCATATATGCAGAAGTACTGGTCATAAAATAAGAAAGGCAGTATGATCTTGGCATCAGTTCTGTTTTTTGGCAGACACGTACAGCCAGTCTGTTATCACGAATGTGTATATAAAAGTAATATGTGGCGTAAATTGTTTATCCACTTCCTGCAAATATCTCGTAGATGAAAGTTTTTGGTGGATGCATCTTTAGTCAAACATGCAACCTAATGAAAGTACAATACTCTTTTCCATATTGTACAATAATGAGATTTGTATGAATCACTCCGAAAGGTACACGACTAGAAAACAAAATGTTTAAAGCTCCCTCTCCGCATTTGATTCTGATTTGAGTTATAATGTCAAAATTGTCTGGGGCAATCAGGAAAATGGGTTGAGTATTTGTTGAATTTAAATGTCAACCATGGTTGGTCGAGGGGAGATTGACTACCGTTGCTCCAACCACAAAGCACAAGTAATGTGAGTGACAGATCCAGTGAAAGCCAGCAGCCGTCGGCGCGCGAAAAATTGAAGTTCTTTTGAGATTCAGGAAACAGGCGGGAGAGGTAGTCGAACATTCTTTTAAACATTAGCGTTTACTCATTTGTTTACAATTTTACCAGTGGCAATACGTATTCCCACTCTTAAAATCTTAACAATTTTGAATATAATTGAATCAGGTTTTTACCCATAAATTTAGATGACTGTGAACTGTGATTAGCACAATAGCGGACTAAATGCTTCTCTCCGAACAACCTCAGGTATGTTTGACTATGAGTACTACTGAACTACTCCGCTATAACTTCATACTAGTTTGGATTCTTTAGAATCATGTTGGATGTTTGTTTTGATAACCATTTTAAAATACTGACTGGATTTCTAAAGTCTTCTTTTCGAAACGAGGCAGGAAAATAAGATGGCTATCTTAAGTCAACAGCAGGCGGTAACTACTTTTACGTATTGCAACCATTGGTTTTTTTCGGAGTTACGAATGGTATTATGTTCTTAAATAGAGTAATGGGTTATTCAGTATTATAAGTTACCATAAATGTCAGTTATAAGAGACATTGTTCTGTCCGACTATATGGTGGAATGGGTTGACCGGTTTAGTACACAAACGTTAACCGGTTTAACGCAGGGTTTGATAGACCCTGCCTCCTGTTCCAGATGCAGCTGTCTCTACTCGTTCCATCTACTCTGTGTGGCAGCGAAGGGCGCCATGTTATTTTGTATAATTTGTATCCTCGAATGTTCCTAAAGAGGCTGAAAAAGCTGGAGCTCTCCGGTACACTTAGCCACCTGCAAAGTGGAGGCACAGTCGGAAAGGTGGATACTGACAGCTTGTTGCTCTAGAAAGCGGTCCTACAAGTTAACTTTAAATGGAGGGTATGTGCTATGCTAAATGTGTCTAGAAAATGGTGTTCCGTTTTTTAAAGAAACTAGTGAAGCAGAGCACAAAATGACCAGAAGTAATATTTAAAGTCACCGCCGAAGTATTTATTTTAAAGGCAATAAATAATTTCCTGGCCTAAATTGATTGTCTAATTTCAAAAGTTGATTTGTGCTGATTTTGCAGTACTATAATAAACTAAAATATCTATTTTTGACAGTTCTTTTTAAAATAAGTAATAAATATGGGGCCCTATGATTTTCGCGTTGCGGAAAACACGGACGGAATCGCGGACTCTATATATAAACCTGAATTTACTTATAAACGCGGAATTTGCATATTTTCTGTGTTGGTATTCCAAACCAAATCACTACTACTAATCATCCCAATGACTACTATGAGTCTGGCCAACAGCTTTTCTGTAAGTTTTGTCAACACATTGACTGGACTCGTAAAGATACGTGCAATGACCATCTAAAATCGAGTCCATCTCAAGAACAAGGCGAAATCAACTACCGGTATCTCAGCCCTCCCGGTTTCTATCGAAGCTACCTCGTCATCAATAGATACTAATTAGGCTAATTACTGCAATTTTTTTTTATTCTCTGGTATTAATTATATTTTTGCCATGAGAACTTTTGAGTGAGTGTTTACACTATCCTGAATTTATCCACAGTTTGAATTTTAAAAAAATGACGTTTTGCAATTGTTTGTGCACATAGTTGACTTTTTACAAGGAGAAATTGGTTAAAAATTGAAAAATCCGAAACGGATGAAAATAAATCGGGGGAAAAAAACGGTATTTTGAAAAAAATGAAACGGAATTTGAGAAAAAATAAATTTCATAGGGCCCTATGGATACATTTACACGGAGTTGTCTTTCTTATATAGCATACTTTTTAAGGCCAAATATAATTAAACTGTCTGTAATTGACAGCAGAGTATAATCAAATCTATTTTTGATCTGCTGTTTGTTTACCGTTTCCGCTAAAGTATTTACGGAAATTCATTTTACTTTTTAACAGAATTTTTAACTAGAGGTTGGCATTGATGGTTTTCTCGTATTTAGGTATGTTCTTGTACAGCTGTGTGTGTGTAATGGAGGTTGGTTTCCTGGGTTAATTTTGTAACATCCCTGTTATTTTCGGCACTCTAATTGGTGAGGTCAGTGGATCCATCCTGTCTCTGACAAATGCCTTTTTGTGTTTTCTGCTCAGTTGGTGGACAAGCCGCCAATGCGCGTGCAGATGACAGAGAGCGACTCAGACAGCGGGATGGGCTCACCAAAGGATGAAGGAACTGTGCAGCCTGCCATCATCAGTGAGGAACCAAATGGTAATGCGGCTGAGATGGTAGGGAAGGCAGTTGGAGGGCTGGATCTTATATATTTACTAGTCAGATTGCTTTGGTAGCTAGCTATTGAAAAGGAGGTGCCTCTCTGGGGACATTAATGGAGTTGGTGGCGTAAATGGTTTGTTTCTAAAATAACCTTGTTTACGCTTATTCATCGCATCAACAAGCTGGTCAAATTTAAGTAAAAGCCCATTTTACTATCTGTATTTTAATTGCAAATTTATAAATGCATTTTGTCATACATGTGCGTGTATGTGGACATGTATATGGAAGAATGTCCTCATTCTTTCGTCTCCTGTATCGGCCTCAGATGAGGACATTGTTGTGAACCGGAAGCCACGCTGTCGGAAGGTCCTAAAACACAGCGACTGTGAGGAAGAGGACGGGGCAGGGATGGCTCAGGCTCTTGTGCTATCTGAATCCAGCGAGGGAGAAGGTGGAAGTGTTGGGGAGGAGAACCAGAATGGCCCCTTGAAGGAGAAGAGTGCCTGTGCCTCCTTAGACAGTGACGAGAGCGAAACAGAGAAAGGGAGGAAGCAACGGAAGGAGGTGAAGAGGAAGCAAAGGTCCCAGCGACACCGAGAGAAGGAGGAGAAGCGAGCCAAATTTGTGGAACGGGCGAAGAGGAGGGAGAGGTCGGAGGTGCGTTGGGGTTGTGTTGAAGAAAGCAGGACACCAGGGGGGTCATCAGGTCAGGTGTTTCTGTTCCAGAGTATGCCCAAAATGCTAAATGGGCGTATGTGACGCATGTTTTCACCGTGTGGAACAATACCATGTGATTTCTCTAGTTGTTCAGTCATGTCGTCATTCTGTTTAGCACATGAAAGTGTTTGATGACTTGACAACGTCTAGGGCTGTCGCTGTAGCGTGCCCACCTGGTCTTTACTGAATATAACCTTTGCTCGGTCTTTTCTGTTTGTGATGCCAGTTGGCCCCCATGAACCCTCCCTTCAATGACAGTGGCTGTCTCCTTGGAGACAATGAACTGTTTGACACTGGACTGGAAGAAGGGAAAGGGCTTGAGGATGATGAATTGTCGCTGGAAGCCATCAGAGCAGCTGTGAAACAGAAAGCCAAAAATCACAAGGTGTGGTGACATTTTACAAGCATAACATTTGTGCCAGTATCTGAAGGACTGCAGGTTCTGCTGATATTGGGTAAATCTCAATTACCGATTAATCGCAGCATCTGACTGTTTTTTGGTGTTCAGAGTCCCCTCTGGTTGTGTATGGACGTTTAGGGACTAATCTTATTGGTCAAATCTTTTTTTTCTTCTTTCATGGTCATGAAGACACTGCCTGTTAAACTATTTGCTTAAACCACTCGTTCTTAAACTTAACCAACAGCCTATACAGGAAGACGAAGACGACGACGACGATGATGAGGAGGAGGAGGGCAAGAAGCCACAGCGCAAGGCATGTGACTTAAAATAAAATAGATTGTGATAATGTATATGAAGTTTCTTTTGTGAATCATGAAATGGCGGGTGATTTCTCACTAACTTATCGACTCCAGCAGGAGAGGAAAGCCGCTTTGGCCAGCAAAGAAGCCCTCAAGCAACTACACAGCGAGAGCCAGCGGCTTGTCCGAGGTCACTGAGCACTTCTTTGTGTATTTTGCATGCGTGTTGTGCTCTGGATGCTGGGCATATCACTGTTCTAATCCTGTCTCCCTATGTCTTGTACTGTCCCCTAGAGTCCTCACTGGGGTTACCCTACCACATGCCTGAGCCCAAGAGTATTGACCAGTTCTTTAAGAGAAGACCCAGACCAGAGGGACCAGTTATGGCACTGTTAAAGTATGTGTACATCTGTGTCTGGTGTTTTGGATTTATACAGAGTGGACCTACTGCTTCCTGACATCGTTCCCATCATCCCCTATTAATGTATCGTCGGCACTCTCATCCATGGGTCACTAAAGCTGATAGCCATTATTGTCTACCCTGAAGAAAGTGTGTGTGAGCATAGTGCTTTGCTAAAGTATTCATCCCCCTCAGCAATGACCTATTTCTTTGTATTACAAATGGTGTGTACACATAATTTAAAATCTTATTCATTTGAAACTTGAATGCTCAAAATAAGCACTTTTATGGGTGAAAAAAGTTGAACGTCAGAAAAAAGGGGGAGAAAAAGTTGACTGCATAAGTGTGTCGTCGTCGTCCCCCCCCCTTGAGCAATACAAATTTTCCTGCTTTGGCCATTACTGTTGCGGGTCTCTACAAAATTTTTTTTTTTTTTTTTTTTTTTGGTAGCTTGCAAAGGTGCCTTGCATAGCTGTGCCTCTTGAGGGCTGAGGTTGATGTGTATTTCTAAAAACATACTTGCAGTCCACACTGCAACTCTTGACCTATAGAACAATCCATGGTCCTTGTGTTTCAGGTCGGCAAAGTATCAGACCTGCATCTTGGAAGCAACCTCATGTCCTCAACCTAATCAGCAACAACCTCAATTGGACCAGCAGTCATCTGCACATGACCTCACCCAATGCCTAGATAAGCCCAGTGAAGCAGGCCTGGCCCTGGCTGCGATGCCCCAGATTCCAATCAACCAAGTGCTGACGCCCTCATCCATGATAAACGACACCCCGGATGCAAATTTGCAGCCAGCCCCATTGAATTTAATGGCGGAACATGTCGGGACTGAACTGACTGAGTTGGATCAGACCTGCATAGGACCTAACAGACTGGCATCTGAAGTCCCAGCACAACCAAGTCCTGATGCTGAGGGTTTACAGCCACTTTCCAAGGACCCTGGCTCACTTCCAGCACGCTCAAAGTCACGGATGGACAGACTGGCCCGATTGAAAGAGATGGGGCTTGACCCACCTCCCGTTCCCAGGCTCTGCCCTGATGACGGGACCTTCGTCCATCTGGAGCCCCCTCAGGTCAACTCAGGTGAGTACATGTTTTGCAGCTCTCATCTCATAGCCCCTTTGGACACAAGTAGGATCCGTGACTCGAGGATGGTGATGTATAGAAAGCCTTGAACTGCATAATCAAGGTACACATGTATGAAAGATTGAACTTTTTAGTTAAGTCGTAAGTCATTGTATCTTTTTCATCGAAGGAAGGCCCAGTCCCCACTTTGTCTGTCTCTGTGACTAGCTTTTATTTATTTATTTTTGTCCCTAAGACCTGGAGGCTCTGAAGGAGCGGTTTCTGAGGCATGTACAGCAGGTGCATCCCATGGCCCACCCTCGAGGTGAGCACTCTGTGCAGGTCAGCATTGTGCGCAAGGACACCAGCGCCCCCTGTGGCCGGGAGGAGTTGCGCGAGGACTCTATCACTGTCACCGTCAGCAGAAAAGAGGAAGAGGAGGTCGTGCACACCAAGCCAGGTACACCCCACTGACAACTTGCATGTATTTGAGCTTTCATATATTTGCCGGGTAATATTCAGGTAACTTTTAAGTTGCTTTGAGCCTGGTACTTGAACACCTTTCATAAACTCCAAACCACTGGTTGGTAAATTTTCTCTCACTCCCTCTTACCTGCAGGTGAGAAGCTGGTGCTGCTGAAATCTCGTCTGCAGCAGGCAATGGCTCTGCGCAGGCAGGAGGAACGCGAACGCCGGGCAGCTCTGCATCGACTTGACAACGAGCAATGTGATGATGAGGAGGAGGAGGAGGAAGAAATGACCGATGAGTCTGAGACGGAAGAGGTGATGGGACCATTTTAGGTACTTGTGTTAATCATTTTTTGTTCTCTCTGTAGAGTTACTGAATTTTTATTTTTTGGTCCCTCCACATAGGGTGTGGATGAGCTGCTGGGTGGTAGAGGGGGGGAGGATGAGGAGGATGATGGTGATGATGAAACGGATGGCAGTGTCCGGCAAAGTAGAAGAAGCCCCTCCCCTGCAACCCTCAGGGGGCGATCTCCACCTCCCGACATATTAAACCGAGAGGGCACCCTCATGCTGTTCGCTGGCAGCTCCTGTTCCCGCACAGGGTGTGTGCCCGTCTCCATCTTATCTATAGTCTGTGTTCACACATGCAAGTGCTCGGTTACGTTTGAGTTATCTGTCAATAGCTGCATTGCTGACAGTCCCTCTCTCAAACAGGTCCCTCTCTCAAACAATGAGGAGGTCTGAGCCTGCAGGTCAAGAAGGGGATACAAAGTTGGGTGAGTGTGGGCTGTTTCAGTAAATGACCGGGTTGCTGATGTCGCTAGCACACCATCAGAAGAAGAGTGGGATTTTAAAATGCCAGATCCCTCACTGAACCGAACGTTTGGAAAATGTGACTTTATTCTGTTGTCATAGATTTTCGAGCTTGTCGTTTCCAGTAAGGGGTAGAGGTTCCCCTAGAATTTTTGCTCCAGTCTATAGTATTTATTTATTTGCACAGCCAAAAACTTTGGTTATTCCCTAAATGGTTGTAATTTGATACTAAATTAAGAGTTTTATCATTTAGTAATTGAGGTCAAATTGTATTCTGAAATAAAGTGTTTTATTCTTAATCTTATTAGAGGAAGAAGACTCTCTCCCGTTGGCCAAAGACAATAGCCACAACAGTAGCTTTGAGCTGATTGGCTCCATGATCCCATCCTACCAGCCAATTAACCGGGCAGCAGGAAGGGGCATGTCAACCTGCATGTTTCGTTCCCCATCACCTGGGTTCTACAGGCCCATGTTTTTGGGATCTGCCTCCAAGGTAAGCAGTTAAGGTGCTGTACTTGTAACCAGTGAGTTGCAAAGACAGATTGTAGGGTGAAGAACCCATGTCAAAGGTCGGAAAGCTGACTTGCTTTAGCAAATATCCAAATGTTTTAATACATAAAGATTGAAATTGCTTGCATTGATCTGCTTGCTAAGCAACTAAATGCAGAAAAAAATTATTGCAGAGCTCAGGAAAGCTGTCAGACCCCTCGCTGTCCCTCTCCCTTCCTGTGGAAGACTCTCAGGATCTATATGCTCCTCCGTCCCCTGGGGAGTCTGGGCCCCTGGGAGCCAGCAGTGACTCTCAGGGTCGCTTCTCGCTGGAGGAGGACGCACACTCCCAGTTGCTGGATGCTGACGGCTTCCTGAACGTGGGCTCCCGGGCTGGCTCCCACAAGCGGCAGCTGCTGCTACTTGACAGCCTGGATGAGAACGCCATGGACGCAAATATGGGTGAGCTGCTGGGCCTTTGCTCCGGCGGCTTTAGCATAGAACGAAGGGTTGGGGAGCGCGCCCCTGCTGAAGACACACAGGGAAGCGCTGTGGGCGAGCTGCTTGGGCTGTGCTCCGGGGGCTTTGGCACACAGGGCGGCTGCACCCCTTCAGGGGGAAAAGAGAGAACAGGGGGCCAGGAAACGGCAGCCCAAAGGGGGCAGGGCGAAGCCAGCTTTGATGGGGATATGGAGCAGCTCCTTGCTCTCTGCTCTGGGAAGTTCACCAGCCCAGGTGGGTGTGCCGTCTGCCTGGAACTCTTGGTTATTAATAGATGTGAGATATTCATGTTTTTGTTTATGTAACTCATGTCTAACTCTTTACAGGAGGCTCTCCCTTGCCAGCTGACCCCAGCCCAGTCCAACACTTAACTTCCAATAGTCCTGACAGGTATCCCATTTCTTCTATGGGGGGTTTACAGGTTGTTATTGAGGAACTGGCATCAGTTCATGATTCCTTACTTTGTTTAAATTTGATGCATTTAATAAAAAATTGCAGTGATACTATGCAGTTAATCACTGGTTAAATGTAGTGTAAAAATTTAAGATGTGCAAGTGTACCACAAACATTTAACCAACTGGATTTGGTAGCCATTAAAATTGATTATCTGTACATGCAGTGCATTTAATGTAGTAGCTGTCAAATAACAGCCGCACATAAATCCACCCATTGCATTCTATTTTAAAATTTAAAAACGCGTTTACATGTTTTTCATCCTTTGTTTTCTGACTGCTTTCTTTTTGATACACAACTACTCTTCCAGAAGGGAAAATGTGTGGACATAAAATGTCTTATCTGTGTCAGGAAGGAAAGGGGGGCAGAAGAGGACTGCGAGTTCCGGCTGCTGTCAGATGTGGAAAGCCTGAGTGACCTAGTAAGGAGGAGCCTACACGTTGTAACATTAGCAGATGCAAGCGGCTTGGCTAACTAACGACATGCCTTTACAGGAGGGCAGTGAGGCTGAACAGGAAGGAGAGGGTGGCGAGTGTGTATTGGAGGTGGAGGAAGATGAAGAGAAAGAAGTGGTTTTTGGCCATCGTGGAAGGAAAAGAAAAATGTAAGTGATGTTTAGGGTTACGTACTGGGCCCACAGAGCTGGAGGGAGCTGCACTAATAAAGCTTAGCAGTATTCTGTGTTCCTGCTGTACGGCCACACAGTAGGGCAGAGGAAGGGATGGTTGTTGCTCTAGGAATTACCTGAGCTCTGTATCTGTAGGCGACTGGCTGCGTTTGTGGAGTCTGAGGCCGAGCTATCGGGCAGTGACGTAGGCAGTGAAGACGAAGAGGAAGGCGGGAGCGAGTATGAGGAAGAAGAGCTGCTGGAGGACCTACCGTCTGATGAAGAGCTGCAGGGCCAGGTCAACAAGATCCACATGTGAGTTGTGTGTGTGTGTGTGTGTGTGTGTGTGTGTGTGTGTGTGCGCGCGCGCGCATGGTAAATGTAAATGACTGTCTCTGCTCCTCCCACAGGAAACAGGTTCTGGATGATGACAAGCGCAGACTCCGTCTGTATCAGGAGCGCTACCTGGCGGATGGGGACCTGCATTCTGATGGACCTGGACGAGCCCGGAGGTTCCGCTGGAAGAACATTGGTCAGTCCTTGTCTGACCAATTACTGTCTGCAGTCTAGTATAGGACTACACTACACAACCATGAGCAGAGGTATCAATTGTACAGGCTATGTACCTTTGTGCCTATATCAACCTGAGCTGACTATTAGAATTTAATTTTTTTACATCATTGCAGTTCTTCTAGAGCAGTGAAAGTTCTGAGGGTATCCTGAGGACAAACCCCTTTAATTGTTGGCATACATTTCTTGTCTGTCAAGTTTTGACTATGGCTGTGCCAACCTGGCTTATTGGATCCTCCTTGGTCAACTATGATGGAGCCTTCTGATTTTGTGTGTGTGTGTGCGCGGGCACGCTTTTTCCCATCCAGACAACACGTTTGAGATGGGGGTAGAAGGGGATGAGGCGGATGAGGATGAGGAGGAAGAAGATTTGAGCCAGGCGGAGCTGCAGAGGAGGAAGGAGAGGCTTGAGAGAGAGCAGTGGGTTCAAGAGCAGGTCTGTATGTCTACTGCCTATGTGTCATTAGAGCATGGTGCCTGCATGCACAGTGCTGTCTTTTTACCCTGTTCTCTCTCCCAGCAGTCAAAGTCTGCGGGCAGGATGGCTGGTAGAGAGGATGAGGATGATGAAGATGAGAAGATTGGGGAAGAGGACAGCCAGTTCATGAAGCTGGCTAAGAAGCTCACAGCCAAGAAGCTGCAGCAGAGGGGTGAATGGAGTGAAGGGAATGGTAGTCAGTGGTGCATCTGTCCCTTTGGGTTCTGTGCCATACCTTTACTTCCTTTGTCATTCACAGAAGTCCCTGTTGCCCCACTGCAAGCGAAGAGGGTTCCAGGCCACTCCCCTTTCCTGAGACCCTCGCAGCCCAATATGGTCAGTGTTTGCAATGCAGTTGCGTGTGCATCCCATGTGTGCATAGCTCAGGCACGGATCCTGTGGTTGCACAGTGGGGCACCCACCCCCCCTTGTGATCTTATTGGCTGTTAGTGATGTCAATCATTGTTCGCTTTGAATAGTCACTTTTGGGTTGGCCACCCCTATTTAACTGTTGTGCCCCCCACTTGAAAATAATCTGGATCTACCGCTGGTATCACTGTCTCTGAATTTTGACCTTGAATGCCCCTACCTAGGTCAAGAGGGGCTCCCTGCTCAGCCAGCCCCGGGCTGTCCTGCAGAAACTGGCCTCCATTTCTGAGGGAAACCCCAGTGCCCCAAGGAACTCCCGGGGATTTCTCTTCCAAACTTTATCTCCAGAGAAGGGTGTGGCTGGAGAGCGCCCTAACAAACAGGTATTGTGCTTGGGGTAGGGGTGGGATGTGGATGTATCTAAAAAAATTCTTAAACATTTTTTGGCATTGTTAAAATAATTCGGTGTTGCTAAAAAAGCCATGTGCTACCTAGCCTGTACAGTAGATGGAGCCAGATGCTGATCTCTGTAAGAGTAGCCTGAATTGAAAGCTTGGGCTGAAACACTTGATGTAAACATGTTAGGTGTTCTAGTTTCAATATTAATAGAATCAATTTTTATGGCTAATTCTGACATTCTGTGTCTCTGAGCAGGTGAGGAAGAGAGCACAGGTGGAATCTTCGTGTCCTGTGGCAAAGCGGTCTTGTCGAGAGGCCCCTCGGAGTGCTACAGAGCCCCAGAAGAGCATTTTCAGTTACCTGGAGAGCTGAAGGCTTCTTAAACACCGTGAGGGTCACTAGCCTGTCCTAACAGGAAGCTGCTGGGATTAACTACAGATGCAAAGTGTCATAAACTCCAAAACCCACTCCCATAAAATGTATCATTTAACATAATATTCACACATACTAACCTAGTCTGTCCTTTGCAGTATACTTTGACTTGCGGTTGTTTTTATCATGTAAATACAATGTAATTTGTTTTGTGTCAATTGAACCTGTAAATTAAAATATTTCTAAGAATCTGAGGCTGCAGTCTTCATGAATCCTTCTTGCTCTGGTCTGCTGGGCACTTTCTGTCACACGAGGTGTGAGGATTTGGGACATTTGGCTGCAGAATGTAGGATGTTTGGGTGGATTAGCATCTTATTTCCTGCATAAACTTAATCCCACTCTCGTTATGATTAAAGAAAATCAACACCCCAGAGTGACTCACTGTTACAAGTTCTCGTGTTTTCTCAATGCCGGTCTGGAGCTGCATATATTGAGTGCCTCTGGGAATAATGGCTTTTGCAGACTAATCAGCCACACCCAAACATTGGTCTACATTGTTCCGAGCTGAAGTGATATGGGTTTATTAGCGAATGATAATTTCAAGGGGTAATAGAGCCAAGTGGAACTTTGCTCTGTAGTCCTCTAATGAGGAACATTAATGTCATATCAACCAGTTGATAGAACTGTTGGGTAGGGAGGTTAAAGGGGAAGAGGGCTGCACCAAAATATTTCCTTAAGAGAAAATGCTTCATTGCTTTAAGATGGAGTTCTATATGTATGGAATGTGCAATTTTTCAATGGAAGCAATGCTTTCCACGTTGCATATACACCTTGTTAAAGCGCTGGACCTTTACATAATATTTATACATAATATTCGTTGGAGTAAGCAAGGTTTCCACTTCTCAATTTTCCAGTGTTGTTAATCACTGGACCCACTTCTTGTTTTTAGTTGCTAGGATTGAAATCCGGTGTGATCACCTGCTGAATAAAGAAGTGATAAAGGTACCTGCACATAGAAACAGCTGTCCAAGATACAAGGTGTGTATGTCTGATACGGTGTCCATTACCTTATTTTTTTTGGTGGCACGGACTGCCAGGGTTGTGGGTATTTATAAAATCAGGCTACTCTAATCTTTATGGTTAATCGGTTAGTGGTGGCAGGTTGTCAGGAAAGTCATATTAGCTGCTTTAATGGCCTTCATATCTTTTCTCCTGTAGTGCTGTTTTTCCCCTTCTAACCTTGTCTGTCATATGTTTCTCCTGCATCTCCCCCTCTCTACTCGCTTGGGCTTTGGAAGATGTAGATGATTTCGCATGTGACTAGACCCCGGGCAGGCACTGTGTTTGATGTATTTTTCATGTGTATAGGCTGCTGTTGAACTGTGGGGAGGAAGAAGGGGGCGTGGGGCTGAAGACAGCTCCGGGGTACGGCACTTGAATGGATATGTTGTTGGATCAAGCGAGGGGCTCCGGTTTTGCCAGCAGCGATGACTTGTCATGGGATTGGAGGGGGTTGTACTTATCCAGTCTGCAGGCTGTCCGACGTGCCCCCACCACCCCGTATACACACAAACACATAAACACTGTGCACTGACGCAGACATAATGACAATCTTGAATGCATCTTACAAATAAAATAAAAACAGGTCATCGTAAAATGTCAACTGTAGTTCACTGATTACTACTGCCACCATGTCTCTTATGCCACACTACATTGAGGCAACCTAGTATATTTAAGATACTACTGAACCTTAAACTATTTCAATTTAACAGTCTTCAAAAAGGGGAAAACTGACTAGGAAATCGCTGCTCGTAAGAACTGAGGTCCAGACCAGAACGGCTGCAGTAAATTTAGAGAGTCAAGTCTTTTTATTTTCTGCCGCTATTTCCTCTTCTTGTCGTTAGCACATTTAGTTATTATTTTAGAGGTCCTTGCCCAGATTAGGAAGTGAGTCATACAGAGAGAGAGAGAGAGAGAGAGAGAGAGAGAGAGAGAGAGAGAGAGAGAGAGAGAGCGGAGTGAGGTCGAGTGAGATAAACATCGCTGAGGAGGTCGACTGTAGGAGGAGAGAAAAACGGGGAGGCCGTTGTAGCCGGTTTTCACGAAGCTCCGACAAATAACGGTAAGATAGGGCCCTTTGTGCATATCTTAAAAAATAACGCTGTCAATCTGATCATGATGTAATCAGGAAATAGAATAAATCGGAGTTTTAGAATTTGCTTCTGTTTACCCGGGTGGTGCATTGCGTTTTGTTCGAGGGAGAAGAGCCGAGATATGGGGTGAGATTTAGTACCGCTTAGCTCTTATGTAACGCGAGCATCACAACAATCAGTTCGCTTCATATGATAGTTAGATATGACCAGCTATTACTGCGTTATATTTTGGGTTATACGTTGTGATAATAATGTATTAACGAGGACAAATACCGTACTTTTCTATATTGTTTGCTATTTTATATGTAATTACGGGGACTTTTCCAAACGATGCAAGTTTGGGTTACATTTGAAACTGTGAAACAGACAAGCGGTAATTTGTATGTATATGCTTAATATCGCCTGGTTGTCGAACAAAAACAAAGCAGCAATAAGATACGAATATCCGGGTCAACGCAAATGAGCAACATCTGGCAGAACGACATTTATAACTGCAGGAACCCATGCTTATGTGATGCGCTATTTCTTTGGTCTTTTATTATATAATATAACTTGCATATATTAATGTAATTAAATATGCTTTATTTTCAATACGGATGTATAGGACGGACGTTCTCTGTCGAAAATATTTTTGTCAGAGTAGCGCTACCCTATTCATTAGGTTGCTGTCCTTCAGCACCGAGCGATGGCTCAGGGACCGAGCGCAAAACGAAGAAAAGGGTGGATCCTCCTGAATTTAAGATTTTGAGACCTTCCTTTTACAGAGTACACATTTTCACAGGAAGAGATCAAATCGGGTTTCAAAACGACCACAATCCAAATGAGTTATTACGGCAATTTGACCATGTGGGTTTAATACAACAGCATTCATGAACTTCACAATTCATTCACAATTAAAATAGAAATATTTTATAATCTGAATAGATCACATATTTCCCGAACTCTCATGTCAGCCTGTAACTTTACTTTGAGGGATTTCTGAGTCTCTGGATGTCTTTAGACCTGTTATTTGTA
This sequence comes from Hiodon alosoides, assembly GCA_025775065.1. Classification (NCBI taxonomy): domain Eukaryota; kingdom Metazoa; phylum Chordata; class Actinopteri; order Hiodontiformes; family Hiodontidae; genus Hiodon; species Hiodon alosoides. Next base: position 19,596 of record JAOYSI010072032.1, read on the forward strand.
AATCATTGTTTTTTGCCGAGGTCCACCAATAATTGTAAAAAGATATTAGCTAATTGGAAATCCAATTTTAGGACACCAACCTGGGGATTTTTGCTCATGGCATCCCTGCGCACACAGGGTACAATCACATATGGTACAGATGTGCTCTACTGCTGTTTTTGCAGGTTGTAAACAAAATAATTTTTTATGTAGCATTTTCTTACCTTTTCATTTCACTGGGTTCCAAAAATCTGCTCATAATCTTAATAACCCGACCAATTTTACTATACTTACATTATTATACTATTATACGAATACTAACTAATTCTAATAATCTATGTTCAAGTTAGGAAATTATAGTCAGACTACATGTACATTTTATTAATTAAACAAACACTTTTATCTATAGTGAGTTAAAGCTCGTGCATAAAATCAAGTAGACCACAAAAGCCCAACGACAGGTTCCAAAATAACCTTGCCTTCTCTCTCTCTCTCTCTCTCTCTCTCTCTCTCTCTCTCTCTCTCTCTCTCTCTCTCTCTCTCTCTCTCTCTCTCTCTTTCTTGCTTTAAGGGCAACAGAGTCTCTTTCAAGCAGAGCCATGTTTGGGATTCAACAAGATCGACCTGTCAACTCTGTATTTGGAGGCCAGGGGCCAGTGAGTGAGTCATCTTTGCTACATCTCCATGCTAGTAGCCAACACCCAGGGAACCGGAAGTGTGAGAAGGATGGAAACTTCAATTTTCTAGGGCAAGAGGATGAGCCTCTGATGGGGGATGAGAACCGCAACCAACTGCGTCCCCGTGGCCAAAATCCTCAGGGCCGTGAACATATACTCCCCTCCACACACTTTGGTTTGACTCCATTATCACCCCTGTCCCGCTTGCCCTGCTGGAGCCCCCTCGAACCCCTACCTGAAATAGAGATCAGTGAGGAGGGCTGTGGTAGAGTACCCCCTGAAGGGGCAGAGGGTAAGATGGAGGAAGAGATGAGCAGGGGGATGGAGGAAAAGGTGGAGGAGGAAGTGGAGAGGGGAGACAAGGAGGTAGAGGGGGCTGAGGAAGTGGAGGAAGTGGGGTGGGAGGAAAGTGACTCTGAGTTTGAGTTTAGCTACAGGTCCAATGACAGCTCCTCCCTGAGCACAGAAAGCGAGGAGGGGGAAAGGGAGCTTGGCTCCATCTGGGATCATGTTTGTATGGGAGGGGTGAAAGGAGAGGAGCAACCAGAAGGGAACAGTATGACCAATGCTGCCTCTATGGTATTTTGTGAGAAGCGGGGAAGGTGTGGTGATGGGCGGAGCCAGGTGGAAAGGGCCCGGAAGAGTCGGGGGGCAAAGGGGCCAGTGGAAGAGGGTTCCTCAGATTCAGACACTGATCCCTGCTCTGATGTGCCTGAGCTACTGGAAGCTGTTTGGACCCTGCGGGACCGAGAAAGATTTAAGGCCCGGGAGATGGAGAGACATCAGGTCCAGCTGACCATGTACCGCCGTCTGGCATTGATCCGCTGGGTCCGCTCCCTGCAGGACCGGGTCCAGGAGCAGCAGAATCGTCTGCAGTCTAGCTTTGATGTCATCCTTACACACAGGAAAGAGCTGTTACGAATGGGCACGGGCATTGGTGTGGCCACAGCTACAGCCACCCAGTCATAGATACAGACAGGGAGGAGTCTAGTGGTGGAACTTCAGTCACATGCTACTTTCAAAGGATTAGGTAACAGTTTTTGGTCACATGTTTGAGAGTTATCTTAGGGCACAGTGGTGATGGAAGTACAATCACTCAGACTTTGCTGAAGGGGCTTCTCTTCTAGATTTCTCCAAACCCCATTTAACTTTAATGTTGTTTCTCCAGTTTTTGTGTCATAAGTGTGACCCCAAAGTTCTCTTACCACTTGACAACCACCCATGACGATGCAGGTTGTTTTACTTTTCTTAAGGTTTTTCATGTACCCCTGCTCATCCGCCTCTCAGTAGGCTAAACAAAAATGTAATAAATATTATGCTAACTGTAGAGTCAGTCAAAGGTATTCAGAGTAAATAGTATGTGTTTATCTATACTATGCACATGTCAGAAGATTCTGTGAATTAATAAAATGTTGTCCAACCTCTCCAGTTTCTCTGTACGATTGATGACTTCTTCCTTCAGCTATTTCAGATTTCATAACCTTCAATAATGTTACAGAAATGTTATAGCACTGTGCAATGGATTCACTGCAACCTCGTCTGGGCACTTAGGTATGGCCAATCCTGGGGCACATTTCCAAAGTATTCTACAGGAGGTGTAAACAGATCTAACACAAAAACCACAGTCCTGGTAAAACAGCAACACTTTTTATGGCGAACTAGAGAAGAAAGCCGTATGAACTGCATATATTTTGTTCAAAATCGTTTTGTTTTTTTTGCCTCATTCTTCTTTAGTTAGTGAGCTCTTAAAT
>JAOYSI010072053.1:0-22002 GCA_025775065.1 Hiodon alosoides
AATAACAAAGCGAAAAAAACTGTAACTTATTTTAAGGCCTTAAATCTATTCCTCGAATAATATGTAACTCTTTGTACTTATTTATAGACATGTGAAATTCTTACTGCTTTCTCTTTTCTTTGTTTTATTTTTATTATATTTGTTCCTCATAATATTTGATGTGTTGTAATTAATATGTTAAAGAACGTTTGCAATACAGAAATAATAATAATAAAAAATTTCCATAGTTTCCGCTTCCTCATTTCCTTTCAAACCCACGTGAGCTGGAACTCTATTCAATACTGAGCACGGGTGAGAGATAACAGGTCAGGGTCCCGTTTGCATTTCTAAGGGACTCAGGGGTATTTACTATATTTTGACGGTTATTTTCTCATTTTATTTTATTTTATTTTGGAGGGATTTAGATTTTAAGTATATTGTCTGATCCACACTCCGGAGCAGAAGGTGACGGTATTGCACTAAACAAAAATAAGAAGAAGTCCGTCCGACGTTGCCGTGCTAAAGGCTACTCTAATACTGACCAGCGCGGCAAAACTACAGATCACAACTCACAAACGGCGAATTAATAAATTTGCTTGTGTAGTGCAAAACCGAAAGGAGTCACAACGTGAACAGGAGTCAATCGACCGGTATTTTAATTTTAATTTTAATTTATTTAAATGAATTGTTCAGATGAATTTAAATAAATAGGTCAGAATCTTGTGTGAGTTTATTTTTAATAGTTTTTGTTTATTTTCGTCAAACTCGTTTTTTGCGGTAGACTATGGAATTGTTAAATCCTTAGCAATTAGGTAGTAATTGTGAATACATGAATATATTTGTAAAGCTCAAATTATTTTTTATGATTGTTTTTTAATTAAATTATCACAATTTATAACACATGTACGTTAGCCCCCTTATTGTGATTTACCAGGTTGGAGTAATAGTTAATCTATATGGTCAAATATATCAACTATAAAAAACAATATTGAATAATAAAATGAGCCGACGCAGTTTGTGGTTATATGACATTATTTATTTATTTTTACCAACCAGCATTGATTGAGCTGGCAATTGAATGCGTTTTAAATGTTTTGATTTTAGAGTTGGTAATGTATCATATGAGCTGCATTTTTAAGTAGTTGCTGATTAGATGAGGAACATTTTATGATTTTAGTCAACATTAATGTTTTCTCATTTTACAATGTTTTTAATAGGATAACTTGGGGTATTTGACGAACAGTTCTGTACAGAGAATAATAATAATTTTCTGTCTTTATTTTTTTGTCAGCTTAAATGTCAGTGAAGGAGACAAAGCCAGATCTTAATGAATCCCAAGCCTCCAAGCTGGTTAGTCAGGTTTTTGGTTTAAATGTGTCCCAAATCCGACCCCTACCCAGTTATGATGACCAAAACTTCCATGTAGTGATTGGTGAGGTTGGGGAGTTTGTGCTGAAGATCATGAACACTGCTGACAGTCAGAATTTACCTCTGCTGGAGCTGCAGACACATGTCATGACCTTCTTGCGCCAGCAGGGTCTGCCTGCTCAGACTGCCCTTCCTACTTGTACTGGAGACACCATGAGTCTGGAGACAATTGGTATGGAAATCTTTTTTTGGTGGTAATATATGAGAAATATTATCTAATAAGTTAATGATAGTTTATACCCCTGATATTTATAGTCAGGGGCTGAGTTCACCTTTCTCAGAACCCTTGTTTTTTTTCCAGCTGTCCAGTTCTATACTCTAATAGGCAAGTCTAGAATTAATTCACCCTTATTTCTGCTAATGTAAGACATAGTATTGCAACTGGGCAGAAAATAAAGCTTTAGTAATCCTTTGACAATTTTCTTAACTATAAATGTGGTGTACTTGTCTCTTGGCAGACTGTGGTTTTGGCAGCCAGAAGTATTTGGTGAGATTACTGACCTACTTACCTGGCATCCCCATTGCCAAAATCTCCTACTCTCCAGGGATCCATTACAAAGTTGGAAAAATGGCTGCGACGGTTGATACATTGCTACAAGAGGTGAAGTTTAGTATTGCTGTTCTGTTGTGAAAGTAAGAAGCACTGCATGTCTATCTCTCATGGAATGGACTTTATGGAAAGTCCATACTTTGTTGGCATGCTTCCTGTTCAGAGTGCCTGTTGACTTGTGTGTGTCTGCACAGATGGTGCACCCAAACCTGGAGGCACTACAGAGAAAAAACTTTATTTGGAGTTTGTCCAGTATCCCTTTACTGGAGCCATACCTCCATGTGATGGACGGAGATCCTTTGCTGCAGGTGATTAGCGATGTCATCAAGCTGTACAAGAGTGAAATTGTGCCAAAGCTAGGCTCTTTCCGCAAGTGTGAGTTATCTTTGACTTTTATTCACATTTTTAATCATACATTGGGGTACACAGCTATGTATTATTGAAATAACATATCATTCTTAGAATATGAACAGTTAACAATCAGCTTTTCTTTGTAGGCATTAACCACGGGGACTTAAATGACCACAATATCTTGGTGGAAAAGGAAGTTCCAACTGGCTATAAGATTTCTGGTATCCTTGACTTTGGAGACATGAGCGCTGGTTACTTTGTCTATGAGCTCGCCATCACTATTATGTACATGATGATCGAGAGCCCGGATCCATTAGGAGTCGGTGGGCCTTTGTTAGCGGGCTGGGAGAGTGTCTTCCCTCTAAATAAAGTAGAGAGGGACGGACTTTACATCTTGGTATTGTGCCGTTTCTGCCAGTCCCTAGTTTTGGCTCGTCACGCCGTGACCATTCAGCCTGAAAATGAGGAGTACCTGATGACCACAGCCAAGACCGGCCGGCGACACCTCAGCCTACTCTGGGAGCTGGGCAAGGAGCAAGTGGAAAGACGTTGGTTTGAAGTAGCGAGATTGTGCACAAACAGCCAGTGATTGTGGTAGCATGGCTTTTTACCTTATAGCACATGAATTATGATTTCCACACAATTTTATTTATATATATATATATATATATATATAAAGTTTTGTAACTGAGGAAACTAGCAATCAAATCACATTAGTTTCCAATGCAGGTGTTCTTTATTTGGTCAGTAAAGTTATCTGCGAAGAGAGAAGACACACACTAAGCTTTTAGACAGTGCTATATTCCACTTGACCTGCTGTGCATTTATTAACTTCTAATGATGGCAGAGATTTTTATAAAAAGCAATTAAGGGGTAGAAAATAATAAATAATCCAGCTAAAATAAATCAAGTTATGTTCTGAAAAAGTAAAACACCATAGACAAGTTTTATATATTTTTATATAAGGCCATGTGGGATCAGATATTAATACTTTTTTATTAAAAATTTTAATTTATGGATAAAGTCAATAAAAATAGACAATTATCCTGAGTTTGTTTTATTTGTTTTTTGTCTTGAAAAATGTTTGCGTTATTGAAATTCATATTTCTTGGCTGAAATGAAGTGTACATATATCTTTGAGGAGAAACTCAAAAATAAGGGTTGATTGGAGGTAACCCAGCCTTGTTTCCCTTCTGAGAGAAAAAGACTGCAGAAGCACTACTACCAAACAAACTACACTCTGGCTTTTGGAGATAAACAGAGAATATGTGCCTACTGAAAATCTTAACCAGGTTCAAATTTATCAAGGCCTTTGCAGGTTCAAATCCCGCACATGTCACTTGCTGATTGTGACCAGGAGAGCACAAGCACTACTCAAAATTGGCAGAGTGCTGACAGGGTTGTGTTGTAGGGAAATTTGCGGGGCGTCTCATCGCTAACCAGCATCTCCTGTTGGCTTCCTCTGCTCTTGTGGGATAGCAAAGCTGGCGAGAGGGGTGTGAGTGTTGGTGCCTCACCATCCCATTATCCTGTGTTTTGATCCGGTTTGGGGCACTATCTGTGCGGAGCTCTCCCCGTGTTTGAGTTGTCAATGAATCAGATGGATTGGCGACTGGAAATTATGTATGTGTGCATAGTGCGTCTGTCTCCTACCTTGCAAAAGACTAGGTGTACACATTTAGGATTTTTTATGTGTAAAAGTAAAATCTAACGTTCAGACGGGGAAAAAAGGGACCACAAAGTGCCAGAAGAATTGGACATTTTTGTAAAAAAAAGAGAAAGAATGACAGAATTAGCTGGTTTGTCTGAAAGCTCTCCAAACAATGGAGAGATTTAATGCCACTGACAACAGGAAAGGCAGAAAGTTCCGGTTGCTTTATTTTTATTTGTATTTAAATATAAATCACACAATTTAATTCCTCAGCTTGCTATCCTGTCTAATAGAGACAGCCCTCCATAGTGCCGAACAGTTTTTATACGAGTTAAAAGTGACATCTGGTGTTAATAAGAAAAAAAAATTGACCTTAAGCCAGATGCATCAGCAGACAATTGGAATACTCAAAGGTCACGTCAAAAACCACTTCTTCAGGTCTTCAATGGTCTTTCCTGTTAGCGCAATAAAAATATCTGGAAATGATTAAATTACAAGGCGCATAAATAAAATCTGGGATTTGTCGGCAGAACAGTAACGGGGTGGCAGTCTGATGAAGCTTAGTATTTGACCAGGAAAACAAGAGTGAAAAAAAAAACAAAAAACAATTGAATCCCACTTCACTTAACATTGACATGTGTTGTACTGTGTTTCATGTGGTCAGGAAAACATAGTGGGTGTGATAATGCGCTGTTAAACTTCACAGCCCAGCGGGCTTTTAAAAATATGGGCTGATGATTGCATGTGTGAAAACATTGTAATTGACATAATTGTGCTGAGGTTTTGAAGAAGAAAAAAAAGGGGTTGTGTCCTAGATGTTTTTTTTTAATCAAACAGCAAAATTCAACAATGTATACTACCGATCTGTCACTAGGTGGAGACTTTAACCCACAAGTCAATTTTATTTTAGAATAACAGAAAAAAAATCCTACTCCTACTCCAGCAGGTTTTAACAGAATGTTTTACTGAAGTTACTTAACATGGTAAAATAATCTATGTCTATAACAAAATTCTAAAAAGAAAAAATATAATTAATTTAGATTAGAGAATTAATCACAAATGAGAGAATCATTCTTAAATCCAATTAACTACTTAGTTAAAACAGTTTTAAAATATTACATTAAAGTAATTTGTGCCTTGTATCTTGCCAGGTTCTGATTTTACATGGATCTAAACCTTTATAGTCCGTGGGTGTTTGGGCCTTGCACCTGGGTAAAAGTGAAAGGCCTGAAAGCAGTGTCAGGTTTTTTTGCAGAGGGGTATCTGAGCACTAACCCTACAACCAAAATGTTGCCCTCTCCAGTGTTTCCTTTGCGTCCTCGTGGATTTTACTTCTCAATTACTGACCCAGTACCATCTGCCCCCTGACCTTGATGCTTCAGAAAATTTCTGCAACTGTGCGAAAATCATATGGGCCTGTGTTTGTGAATGCTGCTAAGATGCTAAAATCAAAATAAGGTAATGAATCAAGACTGAGTTGAAACAGCACTGTCAAAAATGACCCCCCTAAACTCTCTCCTACTTAGTGCAATGTTATTAATACTATATTGAAAATCTGATCCATCTTAGATTTTTTTAAATTTTGTTTAAAAATTATGCTAAATATTGATATGACTTTATTTGAAGGTGATGATGTAATTCAATTTCTCCCTTTTAAATTAGTACATTTCCTTTTTTCCTCTTGTCATTTCAAAATTGCATTTAAATTTCTGATTTACCAGTTTAAAAAAAAAAAAAAAAACATCAAATCAGCTTTGAATATAGAAACAGCCTTCAACGCCTTCAAAATTGATTAAATTAGTTTTGGAAAACTGGACCAGAGCCAGATGATGGCTTTTATTGACCATTTTTGAAAAACTATCAGAAAGAAAGAATTAGAATTTAAATGATCAAAACAAAGACACAACCAAAACAACACCTTTATGAATAAAAGCCAAAAGAAACAGCTTTTCAGCTTTAAAACCAAACAACAGCCAAAGCACAGTCACCAAACACTTTTCATGTGTATAAGTGAGGTCTGGCTGTGTTTGTGCCCCCCCCGACTGCTTATCAGTCACAGTCGGCCTGGGCCGTTCCAGAGCAGCTGATGGACGTTTAACCAGGCTGGATGCCAATAACTTATACAAAAGACAACTCATTTATAATATATATTGTTAGATGGTGTGCTTTGCCTTCTAGAGTAGATGTGCCACATAAATTAAATTGAGGCAGATCAGTGTTTGAGCAAAATATGGTTCCATTGATATTTGTGCTAATATGTCGTATGCAACATAGTTCTGAGCACATAGCTATTATATTCCTGTAGGGCCTATGGACTACAACAGTCGCCACAAACTACATCTCCCTCTCTCAACACCAAGAAGTGACATCATCAGCCACCGCCCCCTAGCTGCTGCTTTTAAAATCAAGCAGCCATTTACAAACATAAGTATGCCATAAATCACACATCCTTTAAAACCGAAAAACAAACTTCCTTGCCTCCTTTCGCACAGCCCTATCAAGTCTAAACACTGAAAAGAGACAAAAAACACTGCAGAAACTCTGACCTCTTGACCTTCCACTCGTGGAAAACTCTCAGGATTGCACCACGGTTCGTTTTAGGGCTTAGACGTAAACGTACTAAGAACCTTATAAGGACCCCACAAAGAAGGTGGAGACGGCTTACCCCGAAAGCATCTAATTTAAACTCATTACAAACATTAAAAAGTCGACCAGTTCCCTTGAAATTCCTGCTGTATTTATCCATTAGTTATTTGTTTCCAAGGGCCTCTGCCATGTACTGCTCCAGAGGAACATGAATCCTCAGACCCAAAGCAATCTCATGCACATCTTTATGGAACTGCACTATGCGCTGTTCCATCCAAGAACATTTTTCTCAACAAAACCGTCGGAAGGAGGAGACAAATACATTTCTACTGACCCCCAGCCAGACATGCATGTGCCCAGGAAACTCAAGGCTAGGGGATAACATGTGTTCATACCTAATGAGAAAGTCAGATGAGGATATGTCCTCCATTTTGTTTCTCAAACACTTTGTTTAAATAAACATTTATATTTTTGCCAGGTTGCCTATGCCAATTTAGTTTAAATGTTGATTTAAGTACTCTTACCGCTATCAAAATACTGCTATTTAACATAAGACTGATAAATACTGATTCAGATTTTAAAATTGGACTGATTTAACCCACTGCGCTGCTTAATTAATCTACTCACGATCAAAAAGTCATTTTCAGAGTGACTTGATCTTTAAGAAATCACAAAGCCCGTATCTAGTTAAATTCAAGCTTGTTTATCCAAGCAATTCTGTTCTGTGCTGTTGTTGTAGAGCACTTATGTAAATGCTGCCTTGGCAATAAATTAAGGCTCCAATGAGTAGTGTATCTGGGTAATTTCTCCAGAGGACAGTTTAATACATTTATGAAAACCGTTTCGAAAGGTGAATCCTTAAAGGAGGTAGTTTTTGCACATTTGTATATTAGCAACCATGGCCGAATTGGCTCTCGGTTATTTCTGACTCAGTCTCTTTCCAAACTTCTCTTAGCTTACAGTTTAGGTTGCCTGCTTCTTTCATCTGCCGCTTTGAGAGTGGCTGGAGTTTGTCACCCTGGGCTTTTGTTGTTCTCATGTCTGGAATGGCAGCTTTCAGATTCCCTTCCCATCGGGCTAGCGCTTTTTGATAGACTAACAATGACAAGCACATACTTAATTCAAGGCCAACGCTAATCAGAGACAACCAAAACATTCTCTGGGCCCACTTTTTCTCCTCTCCCTACATACTAAGACATCCTTCCACATTATCTATCCGAAACAGGTGGAACACATGGCGAAGTTTACCCAACATATAATCAGAGGCTCTTTTAAGCGAAGCCACCAATCGCCTGGACAGCCTAATTTAATATATCTTCAGTAACACCCTTATCCCGCTTGGTTTAGCTGGCATTTGTGGCCCTCTGTCCTCTGTGCTTCACGCTTCACTCTAATCTCACTTTCTCAACAGTTCAACTAAATTATATTTATTGAATATATATCATATTTATCCCTGACACAGCCGCCCAGGCGTTACAGAGACCAGAACTGTCGCACTTTACTGCTTCCTTTCCATAAAATACCTTAGCTAAATACCTTCTTCATAGGTTGACATATGTCATTAACCTTTATGTGCGATTTAAGATGTGCTTGCAATTAATGTTTGTTTAAAAATTATTTTTTTGATAATGTATTCAATAAAGATTGCAATAGTCTTGCACTTTTATAAAACACGGTCAGTATCTGGTTGTCCTTTCAGATAGTGGTGAACAGTACGATTAACCAGACTACAGCATTTTAGTCAGCCAATGTGAAATATGGTGTGCTTGGTGTGAAAAAATAATCCCAATCCACAGTAACAGTAAAAAAAAAGGATAAGACATTTTGTGTAATAGATAATAGTTTTTGCCAAGAAATCATGGTGAAATGCAAGTATTTTTAATTATTGAAACCCTTCTTCTTAGTTCCATGCGCACCATGATTGCATCAGACAAAAGATCCCAGCTAAGATCATAAAATTTTCCACTAATGAGATTGGCAGGGAGGATAGGGAGAGTTTCCTATTAGAGGATAAACAGAGGCGCTGATATTTCTGTCTTGCGGGTTTTGCCTGATTCTTATGTTCTGTTAAAGAACTGTTCTGTTCAAGAAAAGTGCAAATTAAAATTTGTTCAAAAAAGAAAAAAAAAGGATAATTACGCCAATACAGAGTACACTGTTTCATAAAAGAAACCCAACGTTTTTACCATAAAATAAAACAGTAAGAGATTTAAACTCACGGAAGAACAGCCCTTGTGTGCATGTTCCCAACATTTCATCTGCTCCTACCCCTGCTGTTGTTATAAAATATGTTTTCATACAAAACATCCTTTAAATAATTCTACAGACCTTGATTCAGGCTTTGACTTTAGAAAGGTAGGCTTGCGTATCTCTTTCTATTGATACATTTTGACAAACATAGAATAAAGACAATTGCCAAAACTTTAATTTGGTACTGATTTAGTACACGTTCAGAGTTTGCTATTGCCATTAGTGATACAGTTCCCCTTGAGTATTTAATCCACAGTTACATCAAATGTAGGATTGTCTCAAAATTATGTGTGGGTGTACGTGATAATGTGAGAAGCAAGGAGCCAAACAGTTCCCATCAGGCATTTTTTCTATCGTACGTTGTTCTTCCCTGTTCAATCGTTTTCCGGAAAACGTCCCAAGTCTTCCATGAATGCAGGTCTCACGTAGAAATCTCTCTCTCTCTCTCTCTCTCTCTCTCTCTCTCTCTCTCTCTCTCTGACCGAAATCACATGACCTTTTTTAAGCTTGCTAACTACAGATTCTTCACCAAGATTATCTCTGTATTTGGGTTGCGGTTTTTATGGCTGGCAAATGTATGTTTTGGGAAAAATCCTGGGAGTGCTCAGAACAGAAAGAAGGAAAGTGAACATGGTGCTTTATGGGAAATGTATTTTAAACCGAGCTCTAATACTTGAATAATGAATAATCTCTATCAAATGTTTATCAATGGTCAATAGTCTAACATATGTAATCCAGAAAGAGAACTGGAAGACTATTTTGGATATTTGCCCCGATTACATTTTTTTTTGCAAATACATGTTTTACCTATTTTCTGAAATGCAGTCTGTACAGACAACATGGGCCCCCTCTCCGAATAACAGTCAAGTCACCGTCTGAGGTCCAGCAGCTGAACCTAAAAACTTCAAAGGCCCTGTCATGTACAGTGCTTCTTAAACCATGAATGAACACTGAGCGTAGCAAACAAACCAAACATCCCAATATCCTGGAACAATCTGGCCAGTCATGATGGGTGTTCTGGCGTGCGCAGGGCTGGGGGAGTGTGTTTTTCTGTGCAGGGGGAGTGAAAGAATGGCTGCTGTTGTGTCACTCTCTCCATCTGAATAAGGACTATAAAAAATGTGTCTCTTGTCTCGTTATTATCACACTACAATATTCAGCTTAAATAACCAAATCTGCAAGTGTTTCATTTTGTTATCTGATGCTATTAAAAACAAGCAGTTCACACAAAAAATGGAAACTGTAAATATGATTTGAAAAAACTATGATTTGTTTTAGAAACAGCACACAGTATATCTACTCATTTATCTATGGACTGGCATGATTCTGTGGTCAGACATGGTTATTGAATAGAGACCAGTTCCATTACACAAGAGACCTTCACTCTTCCTGACCCCTAATGATATCTTAGTATTTCAGTTTCATAGAAAGGAGCCAAAATATGTCTTTTGTTTAAATAACCTGTGAATAATCCATGGAGGAGTATCTGACACTGACTGCACACAAGGTGACCCTTTGCTCGTGGGGAAGGGTTCTCTCCCATTCTCATGTGGATCAAATTTCAGAAGATGGACTGAGTAGCGTGCCTCTTACAAAGACAGGGACACTACCATATTGTGAATCGCCATCCTTCCCCAGTACCTCGGAAAGAACAACAATCTGCTCTTCGACCTCAATGGCCATCCTCCTTTGACACAACCTTGGTGCAAGCTGCAGTCTGACACAAATTGACCCCAGGAAGCATTTCTTATTTCTAGATTATTTTAACATTGCAAAGTCTATCAGCACTATCCCTTTCGATGCCCCCACCCCCCCCCACCCCCAACAGCTCATTTTTTTTTTACTCTGTTCTTAATCCTCAGCCCTTTCTCCCATTTTCTATGAGGCTGTTGAAAAAATGTTTCTCACTAATCTGCACTTCCTCTTTCTTTTCTCCTGTGGAATTTATTTGAATCCAATCATGCAATCTTGCCCTTTGTCACGTTATCATGTTAATGACCCTCCAGTGTATTCTATGTTCATACGACAAACATGGTCTAAATGCAGTTATAATCCTGTTCTGATATTCATTTTTAACGTCAGACATCTAAATTGTTATTTAAGCATTTTGAAATATGTTTTTTTCCCCCTTTGCCTTTATAAAGGATGCACAAATAGAAAATAACTTGACCCCATCCACGTAAGTGATTGGGATTAAATAATAATAACATTATTATTTATGCTCAACAAGTGGTTTAATATAAATAACCAAAGGCATCATTTGAAATTACATCAAATGGACCTTTTATCTACATAACCAGTAAAATGTAGTTTCTATATGATTTTATACAGGAACATGATTTTTGCAGCCATTACAAACGCTTTCAAAATTTAACTCAATAAGCAATACAGATAAAAATGCTGCGTTTGTGTTACGGTCATTGCGCCAGATAAAATAATAATAATAATTCTAGTATATTCCACTTTCAATGTAATCAGAGTGTTTTTGCATGTTTACTGAATAAGTAAATGGTTTGTTGCTTTTTTAATCAGTTAAAAACTCATTTTGTTTGATAAAACAGTTTTGACAGTAGATTAAGATTAGTTTTGTTTTATTTTATTACACTTGGACTTTATAATTCAAAACGAATAATACATAAATTCAACTCTGGCATTATTATCATCCAAAAAAACAATTTTGACAGTGTGGTTAAGGTTATGATAACTTAAGGAATTACAAAGTTAATTTAAAAAATATTTTAAATGTTTGAATGACTTTTTGTCGACGTTCGTGGTTTGATACAAAAACAACTCAAACAACAACACTTCTTTCTCCATGCAAACCCTCCATGCTTCCAGAAATTCCCAATTCTTTCATTTAAGAAGTCATGTGATTTCTCACTCACTACTCACTACTTTTAAAATGCACCCAGCACGCTTTCAGCTTGAATGGCACATGATCTGAGGACATATCTCACTAAATTGCGCTGAGCATGCTTCTTCTATATTGCAATGGCTGAAAATTTGGTTAAAGGCTGTTTTGGGAATTGGAGCTGCGTCTATTTTGAAACATGCTCTTTTATCAATTAAAATATCACAATGGTACTTCTAGTTCAATTTTTTTGGTTTTAACATACCATATTAATTCATTCATGTTCGCAGAACGGAATATTTCAGCTCAATGTGTGCAAAGAATTTCCGGCAAAATAGCCCTGGGTTACTCAAAATTCCAATGTTGTGTGTAGCCCTACATGCAGGACAATATCATGTGGTAATTATCTGTGAAACATACCTTTTAAATGTATTAAACAAAGAGTCTGTGCCAGGAAGCATCAACATCATTTGTTTCAGTTATTAAAGTTTTTAATATCCATTGGGCCTCCCCTTGACAGTACTGTATGGATTTACCACTAGATTGGAGCTCCTTAATATCCATAGGGTCATTGCATGTTTTTTACCACTAGAGTTCAGCTCCTTTATATCCATAGGGGCACTGCATGTTTTTTACCACTAGATTTCAGCTCCTTAATATCCATAGGGACACTTAATGTATTTTACCACTGGATTTCAGCTCCTTAATATCCATAGGGACACTTAATGTATTTTACCACTGGATTTAAAACTCCTTAATATCCATAGGGGCACTATGTATTTAACCACTAAATTTCAGCTCCTTAATATCCATAGGGGCACTTTATGTATTTTACCACTGGATTTCAGCTCCTTAATATCCAAAGGGACACTATATGTATTTTACCACTGGATTTGAAGTCTTGGAAGCTGCGGTTCATGAAATGCAATCATATTTCATGACTTGGGCTGACATGTTTCTTTTTTATTTTTGTTAAATACCAAATATCTTATTCACTCCAGTCACTTTTTCAGATCCTCAACGCTACTGTGTTTGCGTTTGTTGGCTTGTGTGACTATTTTGTGTAGAGAGGCTGTCAACCACTGCCATACTCCTTCTTGGTTCTTTAACCCTAATGTCACAGAAGTGTGTTCTTGTTAAAGTTTTGTGTAAGTCGTCATTAGACACTGTGCTGATAGTTACTGCCTTTAGTTATACGTGTTTGTGGAACCAGTCAGCCAGTCAGCCTCTCTTTCGACACATACATTATATTTAAATACACTGTTTATGAAAATGCAATGACAACGGTGGCATGTGATTTAGTAATTTGCGGAATTATTGAAATTATTATTTTATTATTATTATTTTGTTTAGAAGAACCCTTAAAAGAGAGCATAACTGTCAGTACAAAACTTCGATCAGGGAGAGCTGATTTGTTCCATTTTTTGGGGGATTTTTTTCTGTACATTTCATGGAAATTGTAACAGATTGGCAGAATTAGGCAGGGAAGATCAAACACAACATGAACATATGGTATCCAGTGTGGAGCAGCACGGCCTTCTATCTGAATGTTTGGCTGAGGAGACTCCGTGTTCAGAGGGAACCGAGCCGGCTGTTGGAACATATCGCTCTGTGCTCATGCCACACTGAAAGCCACAACCTTGGAGGGCTTTGAGATCAGCGAAGTGCCTAACCTTTCTGAAAGGAACCATGCTTGATAGGTTCATGTTATTGACAATATTATATCGCTTAACAAACGTACCTTAATGCATGCTTTTGTTGATTTCTGTCCCAACCTGCGTCTTAATTCGTTTAGAACAAGTTGTCAGCTGAAAACTGGCCTTGAGGTTATCCGCCTTTGTTACATCTGGACATTCTTTAATGTTAACTTGTTGATAGAGTATGTTACACTGTAATATATCATTTCTTTTAACAACAGATATCAGCCAAAGGATTGTGACTGCTGGGAAAATAAATGCTAAAATAAGTACCTGCAAAATGTTGAGGTTGTTATGTTGAATATAAATTATTAACATGATTGTTGTGCTACAGTGTTTAGCAAGTGTTTATCTTACTCAGACAACAAGTAACCTAAACGTTTAATTGTTTTTTTCTTTTTAAACCTTCCTTGCTACAATTTGCCAGCAGATGAACAGTATTATTGGCAAAACCTTAACATTGATGTTAAATATATAGAGTATTTACAAAATGTTTCAGATGAACGGCACAAATTCAGAAATTTAAATTTATATTTAATTTCTTATTGAGTATCAAGTCGATGACAGTTAGGTGGCTGGCCTGCTAATTTACTTTCTTGAAGAAATTCCCTCACACATGTAATTATATCATAATATAATGCATAATTAGCAGAAGTCATTATGTATTAATTAACTTTCAGGGTTACTCGCCTAATATAGTTCAAATTAAATGCTAACGCAATTTGACATTTGTGCCGCCAGATTCCTTGCATATGCTCCACTCATTAAGACACATCAACTATTTGCATCAAAGATTTGCTGGTTCAATGACTCATATTGTAAAACCTGAAACCTTTATGTCATTCTTGTATCTCGTTATTGTTAAAAGAAAGAAGTCTTTGTGTGCTTTGTGCTTTGTGTGCTCTCTTTGTTTTTTCTTTTCTCTTTTTGGAAGTGTAAAGTCTGGGACAGCTTGCTCAGTTGCTCAGTCAGGACAGTTGTAAAAATGAGTTGAAATCTAATGGCCTTATGGCTCCACACTGCTAAAGGCCAAATTAGTTAAATTGTATTGGAGTCCTACTGAGAACTGCTACTTACTTTCAATAAAAGTTAAACCCTTCTTACACAACATTATGACAAAATAATGGTCGAATAGAAAATGTCCTCATTCTTTTACTTTACCAAAAATATCTAAATTGACTTTGGTTCGATGGAAATCTGAACAATCAAAGTTAACCTGGAGAGAATTATAAATTAAGAAGCTTGTGTCACGGTTTCGGATCCAGCCTCCAACCGAGTAAAGACGATAGCATAATGGTATGCTTTATTTACAACGTTTCATGTACTGGCTTTTCACAAACTACCATGTGCTATTCCAGCGTAAACCCCAAGGTACAAGCGTGTCACACAGATGGTTTTTTGCGAATGCCTACTGCTTCCACTCTCTATTACACTCCGTGGGCCAATTCCTTGCTAGGAATGCTAGATAAGGCACTAGGACAAGAGAAAACTGGTTTTCAGACGGGTAATTTATACACACGCACAGCTCTATCACTTGTGATTTACGTTAAATGGTGCATGCTGCTGATACCCCCTCCCTCTTACCCGCGCAGTGCCTTGGTCAGAGTGGGATCTCTCAGTGATTACCGTAACAATTTAATTACGGTTCAGATCAGATCAGTTGAGACAGAAAGGCATTGTGCGCACATGGCTCTAACTTTCCATTATCGCATCGTCTTTCACAGCCGTTTCGTTCTGCGTTAAGAGGCTAAAACTGCGGGAGCCGGGGTGAATTTTATTTGTCTTATAAAATACCCTGCAGATCAGGTGATGAAACGATTGAATGGTTATGGGAGACGTCTCGCGCTGACGCTGATTGTATCAGAATAGTCTTAGACCGGCAAGGGGTAACATGAGACCCAAACCATTTAAATGTTTCGGAATATTGTGGCTGTTCTGGGGAGTCCCGAAATTTTCATATCCACTCTCCCGAGGTCTCTTTCCCCTTCAATCAATCAGGACCATTACTGCTGCCTGCATTTCCAGGGCTATGTTTTCCTAATTTTTATGAGTGATCATTGCCATAGTAGGACATTCTAGCTATTATGTCTAAAGAACTTGTCAAAACAGTGTTCAGACGAACTCAGATAGCTGCAAGAGCAACCAGAGCACACGGGTGGGCAAACGTGTTGCTCTTTTTGTCACTTAACAGCTACCTGACCAACGCTGGAAACTCATGTGTTCTTACATATGGCGGCTTCTGCCAGGCTAATGTCCAAAGAGCATCCTTCTAAAACTGAAAGAATTTTTATTTAAAAATACTGCTGAACCAGGGATCTGTATCCCATTGTATGTCTATAAGTGTCATCCTGTTTCATCATGCCAAAAAGTCCACTCATCTATGATTTTAACTGATTCTGGGCAGATATGATACTATTAAATTTAGAGGAAAAGAACAGATTCACGACAAAGCCAGGGAAAGAGTATTGTAGAAAGTGATACATTGCAATGCATTGACCTTTTCTGCCTTTTTTGCCTTTCTTAGTGTCTAGATCAAACATAGCTTTGTCCAGTTAGAAGATGAGTGGCGTGGCTACCTTGCAGTGGCCAAACCTGGAAAGCCTAGTTGCTTGTGAGTGGCAGGTAAACACTGGGACCTAAAAAGGTGCAGGGGCACTACCTGGAGCCAGGGAAGTGAATATTATCTTTGTTGATAGTATGTTTTTTGAGTGTGGTTTGCTGAAAATAAAACATCGGCACACATAGAGACATCGCCAAAAAATAATATAATAAATAGACCTGCACTCAAAAAACGCTTCAACCGCAGGGCTCCACAAATAATTCCACATTTCCAAAAATACCCCTTGTTTCCGGTAAAACCTCTTTCACAGACCTGAGTTTTGAAACAAGAAGCTCTTCACCAGTCCCTGTTCTATACATTGCAGGCTGCCTGTAATTAAAACCAACACTAAATAGATCGCCACAGCTCTGTCCATGAGTCGATACAGGAAACAGCCTTTAGATGTTTTTAGTTTTTAACGTGTTTTTAGTTTTTTCATAAAAATTATTTAAAAAATTCTTCAAGCCAGCTAACTTTTAAGATAGTTTTGTAGAGCTGAGGATTTTTATTTTAATTTCTGTTGTTTTTCTTAATCCTTTTCATTGACTTTTTTTTCCGTTTTACCAAAGTTGTCAATAGGAGATTAAAGTTTAGTAGGATTACCAATCGGATATAGTTACAAAGAGCAAAAAGCTACCTAAGAAGTATGATAATTGATTACTTAATTTTACAGCTGCTTCATGAACTATTTATGGTGCAATAAGATTGCAGTAGAAAATATTTCATGTAAAATTCTATCCTAAGAACTGCAATACGTTCCCATGTGAAACACTACAGTTTTGTTATATATATAGAATATTTTTAATATATATGTTTTTAACATATATATATATATATATATATATATATATATATATATATGTGGTATGGTCATGCTCCATCTCGTAATATTATTATCTTATGGGCTTTCAGACATGCTGCTATTTAATAGTCTTGCTTAAAAAAAATGATTGACCCTGCTCACACAATAACTCATTGATGCAGCAAGTATGTCACTCTGTTTGTACTCCCCAGGTACCTTTATACTGACAGACTAGATGACTGCTATTGAAAGGAAGGAAGACAAAAAGAACCTCAGAAAATTTCTCACCGTGAAAACTGCCTTTCTCGTTCCCTACATATTACGATTTTGTTTTGTTCAAATTTCATTTTGTTTAAGTTCATAGCTGCCGAATGTCTGAACTTATTCTTTAATATAGTTAAAGTAACACTCTTATAGTTTTATAAATAAACGGATTGTAAATGTACACAATAACCTCTAATTGCAGTAAAAAAAAACTGTTAATAATTTGCCTCGCCATAAACGCTAGTTCTTGTGTATACTGAGGGCTCACTTGCCAACCGTGCTCCAATTGAAAACTGCCTCTGCGTTTTCACCGATGCAAGTTCCTCACTGGAAATTTTTTGGGCATGGGGATGCAAGGTCTCTGCGGTGCCAGAGAAAGCAGGAGAGAGTGGATGGGTAAGCTGGTGGCGAGAGGGAACAAAGGGGTAGAAATTCTAATTGTGAAGCGGTCTACCAAAATACAGGAACTTCCTCTGACAGCAGAGATTAATCAGTGCAGGGAATTAATCCACCAAAACACAAAATCCTGCCGCCAAAGCTCTCCAGGTTTATTGTGTTACTCCTAAAATCTACCCTTGACTTCTCCCGGTTTTTGTGACGCTTCTCATTTGTATTCTCATCCAGCCTTGAGGAGGAACTGAACTCAACTTCATGCATTCTGGTTAAGATAAACGTTAGTAATATTTTGGAAGTGACCTCGCATGCTAATATAAGCATTATTATATAATTATTTTAACACAAAGTATCCAAAAGATCGAACAGCTAAAAAGAAAATTAATTTAAACTACTTTTACTGTAAAACAACCTCAATACTTCAGTGTAGAGGTTGGATACAATTTTATTTTTAGTTCAGATTTTATACATTAAAATATTGTCAATTAAATGCCAGGTATTTACTGTATAAGACCTGTTTTTTAATTGGATGTGGAAATAAGAGACGTGTCAGCAAAGGGTGCCCTACTTAATTATGGAACAGAATCTTCTGCTCTTAGAACCAGGTCCTAGAGGAGTTAGATCTCTTTGAGAAATAATGGTAGTTCTTAATATTGTACATGGCTGCCAATATTTGACATTGAGTCCGTGGCAGCCTTGTGTTCTTTAATGTTTTGTTGTTTTAGTTTCTTTTCCACTGCCATACATGCTGTGGTATTATTTTTCAGCCTCTCCTTCTTATAGTTGCAGGGTGAAAAAACCTTTACTCTGTGCCATAAATTCTGCAGATAGAGATGGAAAAAAAAGTTTAAAACAAAGTGTGCAATAACATGTAATCTATATCGCCTTCGTGACCTATAAACTGAAAAAAGCATTCATCTGGTAATGACTTACCAAATGCTATTTAATATTATTTGGTGACTTAAGAGGTCTTTATAATTGATATATACATATAAATGTTTGAACGCTAAATATATGCATTTTATTTTATTTTTTACTGACAGGTACTGCCTGCTCTGAGGTTTCCCCAACTGAAAGATTTACTATATTTCATATGCATCATGTGGAGACTGGAAATAGATTTAACATCCCAGGGTTTTTACTGCTGAGAGAATGGGGCGAGAGCCGGCAGGTCTGTGCAGTGGCTTTGGTCTTGAGTTTGCGTGATTTAATCAGCTGCCATGGAGGTGCATAACCTCTGCCAGAAGTGACCTAAGCTTTCAGACATGTCACATGCTCTTATTTAGTTTTTCCTATACCCTTTTATGTACTCATTGGAAACTGAAAGTCTGTTTAGCTGTCAGCTGGAAATCTAGATTGCATGCTGGGTTAAGAGAACAAGAAAACACATTAATAAAATTAATGATAGCTGAATGAAAATAAGAGCAAATTAATTGAATGAATAACAAGCACCGCTTGATATTACGTAAATGTTTTTTTAAATGAAAATGGCTGTATTTACGTAATATCTAGCCATTTAAAATGGTTGGATTAACCGATTTTCAGAGACCCACTCGCTCAAAACAGATTACCGGCAGAAGACGGAGGTCTTTAACAGGCCATCCCTCTTTCCCTCTTGATCCTCTTCCCGTGAGTGGAACTTGCAGCCTGTTTCGATCACTGCGTCTTTGTGCCTCACGGGTGCAGGGTTGGATTACAGGGAAACTGAAGCTGTATTAGTGTGCTGCGTTCCTCAACCCACCAGAGGACTCAACACCGTTGTTATGGTTTCCATCAGGCCTCTACAGAGCTGGCAGCTTGTGAGGGTAGCTCTTGCCTTGATGTTCGCTCTAACTTTTCTCTAAGTCCACCAATTCCGTTTTTTTAATATATAATCTTCCATGTTCATCACTTTATTTGCTTTTACAGTGTATTGCCACGCATTTTAGTTTTGCGTTTTTAATTATGAAAAGTAAGGTATTACATTTTTTATTCAACTGCATGCATTAATGTGTTTGTGTAATCAAGGGCATTATTGGACTACACATTTTATCACACTAGGGTCTGTTATTTTTCTTGTTTATGAAACGTGTTTTGTGCAGACAATTGTGTGTCATCTCAGATAAAAGTGGAATGTCTAAGAATACACAATGAATTGAAATCTCTCCTGGTTCTCCATTCCAGAGATCAAGTAATGAGACAAAACAGAGTAGCTTAGACACTGGCTAAGGAGAAAAGCTGCTTTTTTCAAACAAGTAATGGAATTAATGAGTTCCACACATCGTCTGTAGTGTGGACGTTGGTGTACGTCCAACCTTGGACAGACAACTCGGTCACAATTAAAGCTCAATGCAAAAGAAACTGTTAGCCACAGTGAACGCAGTAAAAGATAAACAATTCATTCTAATCATTTATTGTTTCCAGAGAAATTTGATCATTAATAAATGTGATTTTTGTAATCACAAATGCCATATCAAAATTTTATGATTAGCTGGAGAAGAGCAGTGCATTCCAATCAAATTTATTTTGAATTTAGAAAAAAATGTAATTTAAAAAATATTTAGACATGTTTTCGTAACAGAATAGAAGCTCTTTGTGATGTTACATCTTGTTAATAAAGGTGTCCCAGAAAGGGGTAGTAACAAGGTAGTAAGCATAAAATATAACAAATACAAAATGCCAAAAAACTATTTCTCAGATAAAATAAAATCATTAAGTACTATTACAACCATTTTATTATTTATTATTATTATCCTAAGTGTTTCAAATCTTCTCCTATCTACTAGAAGCTGATTTTTTGACTTTGATAAACCAAGACCCATTACGAAAAGACACCAGTCCAGTTATTTTATTCTCCAGCTCTTTAGTGTCACATACCCCACCAAACAGCTCGCTTCATGATCAAAACCTTTCAACTTGACCAATGTGACCCTTTGCTGCACTCAACCAAATACAAACCTGCTCTTTCAAAGTGCATGGAGATAAATGACCTTGCTGTGATATCACATTTTTTCACCACACTATCCACTATGTTCACAGTGGCAACCCTGGGGACAGGTGTAGAAAGATCAAAACAGCTACTGCGAAGAGTCTATAGAACGAGTTACAATGAGACCTGTCATTTCAATTATTAATAAAGCCGTGGTCTTCACCGTGTTCTCGCAAAGAAGATACCATTTGATTAAAACACCCTACCATGGTTTTGGCCATTCTGCGTTATTCCATTCTACGCACGCGTATCTTTGCACATGTAGATGCAGTCAAAGGAGCATTAATAGTCAAAACATTAACAGGGATCAGTTAATTTCTCTCCATGGCCTTGATTTCCTTTCTTCAATACACACAAGAATATTAATGCAGCTGTTGCAGCTGTGTGATCAGTTACTACCCTGCATGTGCTCACATGCTCTGTATATGCGTATATGTATTTTGGTCCTGTCATTAAAAACCAATCATTTTTGGCAATGTCCCTCACCGTCTTTTTTGATTTGATCAATTAGGTCTTAATTTCAGATATATTTGAACATATTTTTCTTTTAAATGCTGATAGTGAAAGGTTTATTATTGTTGGTTTAATTCGCAGCAGAGTCACAAGGCAGGCGGCTACTTGGTCATAATTTCAACTGTCAAGGCGCTATTAGGGCCTCGAAGTGTTCTTCCCCAAATGGGATGGTACAATATTTTACTCTTATTTTAATTGTATTATAAATTTTTTGTTGTAAAATAGCCTTAATCATCTGATCTTATTAGGCCCACCTAATTTGCATTGACCAGAACTGAGAATCTTCTCCCTGCTATTTTACCTACTTGGAACGTGATTTTAGAAATTGAGTTGTGATATCCTCACCTCAATATAAGTATTTTAATTACCATCCCCAATTTAAAAATCTGCAAGAGTAAAGTTAATTATGTTACATTTTCTAACTGTATGTCCATCAATGGGTGCTGGGATATAATGTTTGGATGTTCTACTGCACCTATTGTGCTGTACCTCCAGATTTTACACATATTGTATTATATCTAAAGAATGTAAGGACTAGGGGAACGGCAACCCTTTTCATGTTTTTTAGTGGGAATTAGATGGAGGAATTTTCTGTAACAAGATGGTGCCAGAAGATGGCTTTAGAATCAGAGATATAACTAGATATATATAGATATAAAAATTATCTATCATTATTTCAATGTTTACTGTAAATTCAGTGAAATACCACTGAATTTATAACAATAATAGTACCCAGAGCACCAGCTTTAAGGTATATTCACAAACTTCGTACACAATCAACTATGCTAATCAGAGCATTCCAAGGGTACGGTTTAGTGAGAGTGCATTACTCATTATCTCATCTGATACAAGCTGCCCGGGGATGAAGTACACTGTTTTATAGCCAACAAAGAGGAAATTAATTATCATATGCCTGACCATGTTGTAAACAAATGGGATATTGTGTGTGCCAACGTGTAAGTGAAAGTGAACGGTTGAGGGAGAGAGAGAGAGAGAGAGAGAGAGAGAGAGAGAGAGAGAGAGAGAGAGAGAGAGAGAGAGAGAGAGAGTTTTTTGTGTTTGTGTAGGTCTATCTGTATATAAATAAATTTATCTTTTTAAGATGCGAGTAAGACAGTGA
>JAOYSI010072075.1:0-12968 GCA_025775065.1 Hiodon alosoides
TATCACTATCCAGGCGGGCTTCTTCCGGGTTGGCACATGGGGCACGCCCCCTTGTGCTGTTCTTTGCCACCCCGTTCGCGCCCCCCCCCCCCCCTCCCCAATTTTCATTGGCTCTTAGTGATGTCAAACATTGTTCGCTTCGAATAGTCACTTTTGGGTGGCCTGCCCAATTTAACTGTTGTTCCCCCCTTTGCCCCCCACTTGAAAATAATTTGGATCCGTCCCTGGGAATATCAAATATCTCTTTCAAAAGAGGAGTAAAGGCGGTCTCCGGAGCTTGGGGGGCACGGATGAACTGCTCCTAAACAACGATTCAAAATCTGGGACAAAATCAGAATCTTTGACAACCTACCCATTGCATTTAATACAATTGTATTTATTAGCGTTTCCTAGTCTTACTTATTCAACTAAAAAAAAAAAGAATACGCTTTTAAATTGTTATGTAAATTGGGATCTTTCCAAAGTTTTGATTTGGTCCAGGTCGAAATTGGCATAACAAGCTAGATGGATTTTCACATTAACAGCACATTAAAACCGCAAGGAGAACCGCTGGGTGATCTGCCACGAAGATAGCCCCCGTAGCACACAGCAAGAAAACGTCTTGTTTCCAACGACAGAACGGCCGAGAGATATGGTGCGATTGTGTCTGCCCTCGCTCCTGAAGGCACCTCCGCGGGTTTTGCTCGGGCCACCGTGTCAGGATTTTGTTGCCCAGGTAACGGGTCTCTACTAGCTGTCTTTTCACAAGTCTCTGTCACTTTGTGTCCGGCCAAGAATCGAAAGACTGTATCTGTCTGTCTGTTCGGCCACCTTTTTCGAGACATTCTTATACGGAATCCCGCGCACCAATGTAACTCTCCCTCGCTGACTGAATTCCAACACAATATTATCTAATGTACGTAAATGAGGCCCCTCCCTTCCTGGCCTCCAGTAATGCAAACAAGCGACCCTCCCCGTTTATTTGGGAGATGACCAGAGGCCATGAATACGCTCTTTCTGCGAGACCCAACACTGCTCGTCATCTGGTGTATCGTGTTTGCGTGTTGGCCCGTAGTGGTGAACAGCGTGCCCCTTGGGTGCTCCATCTCCCCATCCTTCACATTTCTCAGTGCTCAGTCATTCTCCACACAGAGCACAGAGGCTGGCCACTACTCCTTCGCAGCTTCCTACCACTGACAGCTCACTCGGTTAACAGACATGCACTCCATCTTACGCTTTTCCGCGTCTCTCTCTCTCTCCCTCAATCTCACCTTCTCTCGTCCCTGTCCTGTAAACAGTAAGGCTGTTTTCACGGGGCAATACAGCGAATGGGTGGGGTGGCTTTCGACGGGATGAATTCTCTACTGTTAGACGCTCCACGACAACTCTCTCTCTCTCTCGGCAAACGCACTGACACGTCAAGACATCGTACATCGCATGGCCTTTCAATAGGGAAATAAACCTGCAGTACCTCTCCTCAATATGTCTATTTTACCTAATTTGTTTTAAATGCACCCATACGCAATTATTAATAAATAATATGTGCATCGGAGTTTAAGAAGAACATAGGCCTACATCTTTGCTTCATCTTCTTTACACATACTGGCAACCCACGTAAATAAAGTCTAGAACACTGACGCTCTCTTTTTCTTTACCGCAAACCCTTAAACCCAAACTTATAAATCTGGCTTTCCGTGAGTGGTCGATGTCTGGGAATTGCTCACATCCTGTTTACGCCGAAAATCTTCGAACCCTGGACCGCAGCGAGCTGGCAAGGCCCTATCGTAATGCCGGGCTCTAGTATCCGCCCATCTCCACTGGCCTCGAAGGAAAATGTGGTCGCTGTGCACCAGTGAACCAAAAATCAATTGAATAGTCTGGTTAACGAATCATTAGAGCACCACCTGACACTATATACAATCAAGTTAAAGTTAAACTGTTTAACATGCTTCTGAGGTTAATTAATATCGAAGGTAAAGAGGCTATTACTTTTTTTCTGTCAATTCGCGTGAAATGGCCATTCATCGTTCGTGATTCAAATTACTTGTTTGGACCTGGTCAGTTATTCTTCAAAACCCATACATTCTGTGTTTAAGAATAGCTATAACAACTTGAGATAAAACTTTACCTTATACATAGTTTATTCTCTTTGTCGGCTTGCTTCCTCTCCTTCGTTCTGTACTGGCTGGATCGGTATTTATTTTTTACTTCATTGTCGTATTTGTCTCTCGGTCTCTTTGGTCACCTAACCTCAAGCCACTGAGATTGAACTCACACAACCTTACTGTGCCTTTCATATACTTCTTCCTAATTTCGCACTGTAGCGGTATAATATATAGTTAAAAAGTTGGCACAGCAGGAAAAATAAATTCCAGTATAAATACGTTGAGTAATATTTAAACTTTGGGTCTCATTGCTCTCCTGTCTCGCTCTGAATGACGTGCGCGCGCGCCCGAACGGTTTGGAGAAGAAAAACACGGACACCTCGGTGCATGTTGTTTTCACACACATATATAAATACAGCTTTATTTTCACTGGCTACATTTTTGACACCAGAAAAGTGTATATACTATTCAGAATGACAAACACACCACTGTACTCTAACAAGTACACAGGTCACCCACAACCGTTCCATGAATTAAAAAAATACATTTTGAGGATAGACTGGCTACGATAAAGCTGTAAGCACTTTAAATCTGTTCTTTTATGGGGCTGTTGTCTATGTTCTTAGTTTTGTTACAAACTGTTCAGGGTTTTATTCGTTGAAATGGGTTTTTGAAAGTGTTCTTAAATGTAAACAAACTAAATGCTAAAACTCCTTTGCTTGGTACGCTAATGGAGAACAATATCTAACGATGGTAGTCATGACTACTGAGTAATTATTTTTGCTACAGCCATAACAAAACCATACAGTGCATTTTAGCTGTACCAGAGTTGACACCGTCCTCCAAACATAAAAACATTTTTTTAAAGAATATTGTTCTGACGTAAAGTCAGAGGTAATGTGGATTTTTTTTTTTTAAGTTTGAAATACACAACTAAAATGTTTTGAAATTAATAGTTTTTCGTACTATACATAAAAAAAAAAATTTTTTTTAATCTAAAAATCTCAATGTGCTGATTGGTCAGCCGGTCCAAAAACAGAGCAAGCAAAGGCTAAAGAGAGACAAAGCCTGTAATGTTAAAAAGTCCTTCCCTATTCCAGGCTCAGCCGTGCCTCTACTCTGTTTATTTACTCTGAGTAGAGTCTTCACCATCACAGACCACCTGCCCTTTGCCTCTGTCGTCCCTCCCCACACCATCCCTCCCTCTCTCCCCTCGTCCCTGACTAGAATGTCCTTCACCCTTCTGACCTCCATCCCCCACCCCCGCACGCATCGCCTGCCTTAGCGACATTTACACGACTTTACCACCATGTTCGACAGCTGCTCGACGCGGTGCGACCGGCCCACGTAGTAAACGATGGTGAGAGGCTCCAGATCTTGGGGCACGCAGCAGGGTGAGGCGGAAGCCTCCGGGTTCAGCTTGTTGTAGAGTGGCAGGATCTGTAAGACAGTAAAATGGAGAAGAGAAAAATACACACAGTTGTGATTCACAACAGTCGTTGTTGGATAAACATAGCAGTTAGGCTTGAATGAGTATCCACCTTGAGCCATTACCCAGTTGAGGTTAATTATGTAAAAAACACATAAACAGACCCGATCAAGCACTCAAGACCACAGTTTGCTGATTGACAGGTGAAAATTTCTGTTCCTTCCTGAAGAGAAACAACGTCCCTTCAAAGTTTCGAATTTCCTTTGAGTAATATTTCTCACTTAATGCTACTTTTTAAATATTTGATCTATGATTGAAACTTAATTTCTCAAAAGAAAAAAAACTTTCTTGGTTAAATTAATTAGTACTTTAAATTGAATCATTCCCAATTGCTTGTTTTGCTCGGTTAGCAGTATTCACATTTGGTCCCCTGTACTTTCTGCCCAGCTCTGGGGTGTCAGGTTACACTGACCATGTTGTAGTGATTGTCTGCGCTCCACAAGTATGGGCAGTTTCCAGCACAGAAGTTGGCCTTGTAGCCTTTTGGCTCGTGGATCCACTTCCAGTTCAGGTCGCGGCGGAAGTCGATGTACAGGGACCGCAGGCAGCACCCTTGCTCCGCATTTCTAAAGCAGAAGTTATGACACATAAATGTGCCAGCGCTTCACTAACCCGTTTAGAACAGAAACATGCAATTGCACACAGTCCTCATGCCACTGCTGAAAATCATGCAATATAGATAAGACATAGATACCTTGCACAGAACAGTGTATTTAGGATGTTACTGCAATGTCACTGTAATGTTACCATACCGAGAGCAAGTGGGGGTGTCGGCTGCTGCTCTCCTCTTGCGGTTCTTCTTGCCTGGGTTCTCCAGTCTGTCGCTGGGCAGCAGAGTTAGAATCAGGTGCGGTGTCTTTGTGCTAAACTCAATCTGACCCTTGACTGTCCCAGGCTTCTTGTGCTTAAGCATTTCGTCGTCGATGCCTGTCAGAGAGGATGAGAGAATGTTACACAGGAGCTGCATAAGGTGATTCTGACTACTAACCCCCCCCGGCCCCCAAACAGCGACCAATCCCTTCACAACCACACATCATCCAGAAGAGCATTCAGGAGACCCTGGAACCATATCATCTTGATGTAGAACCTCTGTAACAACCATGCACAACGTGGTCTGCCCTGTTCCCAGTCCTCCCACGCACTTACCTGCAAAACGGGCCTCCAGCTCCTCACTCTTGTTGGGCACAATGTTGTTAGTGGAGGGGATGAAGGTGCAGCAGGGGCAGTGCACGCTGAGCTTCAGGCCCATGTTCCTGTCTGAGGTCAGGTGGGGGTAGGTTTGGCGAAAGGGCAGCAAAAGACACAGGGAAAAAGAATGACCGAGATGAACTAGAACGTCACGCAACGTTGTGTCCTGTTACGTCTGCAACGAACGATACATCAAACTTTCAGTTGACTCCCCCCCCCCCCCCCCCCCGTGACTGACCTCGATGCGTCAACCATTCCTTGATGGTGTCGGTAACGTCAACGGACAGCCACTCTCCCTTGGCACGTGGGCGCACGGTTCGAGAGTCAATGTAGCGCTGAGCGGTGGCTGCTGGGTCTCGGGACTTCAGCAGCTTTACAGAAAGGAGAAGGAACAACCCAAAAATGGATTTATACCAGGTTCAGGAGTGTTGCCAACCGCTTAGACACACAACTTTGGTAAAGAGTGCACATCAAACGAGAACTGGGTGTCACTATTCAGTATAGTCCAAAAGATTGCTTTGTCCGTTACTACAATTAAAGACTCAGGACGAGGACGCACATGTGTTGCATACCTGATAAAATTCAACCCTCTGCTCTAAAGCTCGGGCACGCGGATTGGGAACGCGATATATTCTGAATTCTGCCTTGATCAGGGTACTAGAGTTCCTCTCCACCCGTGTCACATCGAAACCAAGAACCCTAAAATACGGGCTGGGGGGTCCACTGCTGATCATGTCTGCAAGTTAGAAAGGTAGCACTCGGTAAAAGACACACACACACACATCAAGGTGAACGTAACCTATTGTATTAGGTAGAACTTTGGTACAACAATCTCTTCGATTGGTCAACGGTGGCGATGTAGGAGAAAAAGGTGGAGGGGGGGGCACTATACTATAAGTCTTGTAAATTATAAAGCATACATCACCAAACATGTGCTTCAAATGTTCTGTACCGTCATTCTTGTGCATTTTCGTATTACGTTATTTCTGGTTTTATTTGGCTATGCTTGTTTCAGCTCAGTTCCCAACCAACACTAAAAACGTCCTTTCAATTTGTCCTGAATTTGTTTATTCAGGTCTGTGACCAATTGGCCTACATGCTTTACAACTTAATGAATAGCTCAAACCAGCATCTAAATGAGTCCAGATTTTGGTTGCTTGGTTCAGGGACTTGCATCTGTGGCCACCGTGTATTCCTTTACAGTATGGGACATTTGACGTAATTCGCTCAGCAGAAACTACTATCCAATGTGATTTAAATGCCTATAAGCACAAACACAAGGATGAACTCCGTAACAGAACACTCAGCAGCAGGGTAAACAGCAGGTAGTAAAAGGCAAAGTAACTATAAGTCCAAAAGTTGCAGGATCCTTTGCTCAGCTTTAAATGTCAGATACATCGGAAATTATTCTTACTAGTGTCGATTTTAGGTGGCTGCATGTCAACGCGTTGGACTTCCTTCGCGTAATAGTCCTCCTCGCTGCTCTCTCGCTCGCAGGCAGACTCGACCTGCATCGCGCGCTCCTTCGTCAACTCCCGAGTGCTGTTGTAGAGCAGCATGACTTCGGGGGGTACGTCTTCGGTTGGCGGACTCTCTTCGGGTTCGGGCGGACCTCGAATGCGGAGCTTGCTGAGAATCTGTCCCCGCACGGCCTCTATCCGCTTCGTCTTGTAGTCGTCCAGGTCGAAAGACTGGCACGTAGAGAAGCTTCGCGCAGCGCCAAACATGTCCAGCAGGAGCACCGCCAGGTGAGTTAACCACAGCGTTCGAGATTTTAGAGCTGCCATGTTTTATTTTTTCTTGTTATAATTCTTTATGACGGGACTTAATAATAAAATAACTTAAGTGCTTTTATATGCAGTTTACCTTAAACTGAGTTGTCCTGTCCGGCCTCACTCGCCCACAAAAACCAGCCCAATTATTTAATTATTTCCCACGGTGTATTACAATGTATTACTTTAAACTTTTATGTTTTAAATTAAACCTAACAGTACATTATAAACCATTCCAGGTTGTATAGTTTTAGTAATATTGCTTTCTATAAATACACATTTCTTCAAAGACTGACGAGTTCTTAAAATGCTGATTTCTGTCAAAAGTTATGTTTAAATACTGTCTGCAAAATAACGTATATATGTACAGCGAGTATTATCTACCTCAGATATATGAATGAATGATAACTGAACTCTCTTTCTGTGAAAACTTTAGAACGAAGCTAGAATAAAGGTATTTATTTCATTATATTACTGTTGGTACAGGAACACTGTGCCAGGAGTAACCTCCACAACATTTCTAATAGCCTACTCAGTACATAAATTATTTAAACGCAGCACTGCCCAGCTGGTCAAGTATTTAGAAATGAGCGGACCGATTTGTCTTTGGCTGTAAATATTATAGACATTAGATTTGAGAAGCTAGCGGTCTTTAAAATATGACATAGCAATTTTCTAGTTAAAAAACCCAACAAGAAATGCTCAGCTTTCGAGAGAAGAAAACTGTCGGAGAGAAACAAAAATAGCCCCTGTGCTGTGTAGACAGGAGGAGGAAAAGCACACAAAATCGACGAAGCTTGATTCAGTGGATGTTGAATAGCATCCCTGTAGATAGAGAAATGAGAAAAGAGGTAATAATGTGCCACAAACCCACTCCGTGTCCTTAGTGAGACTTGTTTTGCCACGAAACAGCTGTGCCCGACGAAAAACCAGTCATGTCTTTATTGAACTTTTCCCAGATCCGAGGGAGCACCAAGTTGGCGTAGACTGAAGAGCGTATGGTAGGGAGAGAGAGGGAGAGAGAGGCGCGGGGGGGTCAACCAGTGATTGCAGGCGTAAGAGTATAAATGTACGTCGGAAAGGTGTTACTGCATGGGTCTTATCGAGTCACGTTGCCTGGGTGTGTCTCAACTCATCTGTGTGTGGCATTCGGAAATATTAATTCAGATAAATTCTCACTAAAACCTACAATTCCCATAAACGACTAGATATGTATATATATTGTTAAAACGAATTTAGAATTTAAAAAGTATTTTCCTTTATTAAAAATACTAAATAATATTTTCATAAATCATAACCCTGGCACCCTGGCATTGTCAGCCTCGCCTGTTCCAAAAATGCACCCTGCCGCCTCAGGTAATCCAATCGCATACCCAAACACCGATTTCAAACGCATTCCTCACATATGGAAATTACGGGGCAACGGAGTTAGGCGACACGTTGCCGTGACTCGGACTTCGGTCTTCTAACTCTCACAAACACACACAACTAACAACGCTCCGCTTATAATACAGGGCTTCCCTTCTGTGCTTAATCCGGATGCTGGCCTTTTACTTCTCATTCTTTTATAAACTATATCTTTCGTCGTTTTCCCATACATTCTCCATACTTTCTCCCTCCTATCCGACTCCTTGTTAATTGTAGTTCAGAACTACAGGATCGTTAATCTTTCAAGAAGAGTTTATTGCCGCTCTCTCCTATCCCATTATAACATTATTATGGTTACGGTTGCAAGGCTGTAATTGTCCAAAAATTAAAGTGTTGCAGTAAGAACCGCTGAGAGGGGGAAGAAAGAAACGTGAAACAGTTTTTGTTTTTTGTGAAAACTCTTTAGGGCATAAATTGTTTGTCTCGGATAACAGAAAATGAAAGCAATGATTGCCTGGGAAATCATTTGTTTCAACTCGAATATGACACGTTCATAATTGATAATTGTAGCTGCGTCAGTAAATAAAGCCAACGTGGAATTTGATTTTTTTGCGACATCTAGGGCTGTTTGGCTGGCACGACAAACTCTGGCGGTTGATTGTGGTATTGCAATATTCTGTTTCTCTGTTAAAAATAACGTGACTGTAGAAACTACAGTATTTCCTTTCCTTTTTTCTCAGGACTTCATTTAATCTAAATATAGATACAGCTTCGCCACGTCATCTAAGTTTTTTACGTAATTTTTGGCACTGATTCAAATACATAAAACGAAGTTACTAACTACTGCTACTAAATATTCAAGTATGCATGTTAGATAACTTTGTGTTTTGAATGATTATCATACAGAACATGTATAATGTGCTCATAGTTTGCTGCTTATATTAGTGTTTTAAATTATTGTTCTCAGCCAATTTACTAACCGTCATATTATTAAACTATTGTCACTACTTTACTACTATTTAATTTTACAATTCGCTATCGTTCGATGTTGTTACCTCAGGTATATTTAAAGTTCAAGACTGTGGATGTCCTCTACACGGGACTGTGACCTTACACTCGAGGACAGATTGTGCCTGCCTGTGCACTGACGTCATCGTTGCTAGATTTGCGCAATCCAGTTTTTAGTAGTCGAGCAAGCAAGTGGTCGATAGAGGGTGCTGACACACTGACACAGAAATAGTTATGGATGAAATCCGTATAAACTCTAGTGATTCCCAATTATCAAAGTATGGATTTATGTAAAGACACAACACTCTTATGCGAACCAGTTAAAAAAGAAAAAAAAAAAAAGAAAAAAACACTAATATGTACCAAGTGATTTTTTTTTTTTATTCTTTGAAGGAACTGAAAATTTGAAACAAAAGATGATACATTTACATCATGACGCTGTTACCGGCAGAGGGGCCCGTGTCAGATTGTTAGCACAGCTATGTAACTCTATTGTCCATTTGTTCACAGCGGCATTTATTTTCCTTTCACACTTGGCTTTTTTTTTTTTTTTTGTCTTCTACAGTTTTATTTTATTGCTCATAACACGCGAGCGCAAGCAGAAGGGGAGTCGGATGGGGGGGGGGCTGTGTGTTTCCACACGCTCCCATACCCACTATAATTACTACCGCACATGATACCGGTTTCTATAATTGTTTCATGTAATGTGTTGTCTAATGTTAAAAAAATATTGTTTGATATTAACTGAAATTTTAACTTTTTATTTTATTTTATAATAAAATAAATATAAGCAATCCCTCGCGCCCGACCATTTTGACCTTGAATGAGACAACACGTAATTATCCGTATAGGGAAATTCATATGATAGGGCAAATTGATTAATCCAAGTATAATATTTATCAATATAAAATGTATTGTATGCTCAGCCCAGTGCAGCTTCCTTCACCTAACGTTGATATCATTTAATACGTAAACAGTTTATTTCAATATAGAGACACATTTACGGTTAATTCTGGAAACATTTATTCGGTTTGCTTTGGTACTCAGAAGACAGGGGTTAATCGTGTTTGAATATATCTCAATGTTGACCCTTCAACTACAGCATCGTTGAGAGTATTGTTAGTTGTGTATGAGGTTTTTTTTTTGCATTGCCATCTCTCTACATCACCTATCTTTTACAGAGTATTTCTATTATGGGGTTTGGTGTCGGCAGCAGAATGACAGACGATGTGACCTTGTGTTATGGTCCACACCTGTCTCTGGGTCAAGACCTCAAATAGCCGAACAGCTCTCTCGCTCAAACACACACGCACACACACTGAGAGATAGAGAGAGATAGAGATCAACAGCCTGTATCATCCTTAAAAGTAAAGTGTCTAGATTACACTAATATAAGTATTTTAATAACGAAGCAACACCGCTTCGTAGTAAAACAAAAAATATAAAGACAATAGCTTGCGAATCCTAGTTTTTAAAATGCACCCTCACTAAACTGTGCCATATGGTATCGTAGCGCAATGCAGCACTGCAGCTCATTTCGGTGCACATGCGGCTGTATCAGGCAGTGCAGCTTTTAGAATGACCTTCAGTCAAGGTCGAAGAAAACTCAATGACATCGGGAACACCCGCTTGATTTGCATGCTATGGCGCTCACTCGGTTTTTTTTTCCCTCCCTCCCTCTCGATGTCGTATTGACCTGTCTCGAGAGAAATGAGCTTCTCTTTCCTCACTGGCAACGAATGCGCTTCACAATTTTTATTTTCACTGAAACTAATTTTTAACAAGCTGCGTTTTATAGGGTGAATTTGGCTTGGTTTGACCCAAAACCTTAAAAAGCCCGTTTACAGAAAATAGACTCTTTAGTCAAACCAGTTAAAAAGGGATTTTACAATTAATTTCGCGTTGGGTAAGGTTGTACGTAGCTTTACGAACAGGGCATATGATACATTTTTTCAGTCGACCAGGTGAGATCCTCGCCTAATCTGTCGCTGTTTTTAATTTATAAGACTCACTTGAATCTTCCTTAACTGCCATGTGGGTCTCGGTTTACTGTGCGCATTCGAGGCAGTTCCTCTCTTCGCGTCACTCGCTCCGCTGCCGGCGGGCCTCGCGCCCGGCCCTGCTCCGCTTGCTGAGTTTAGTCAGAGTCACGAGATAGAACTGACCGAGAGGGTTAGTGCAAGCCGCTACATTTTCCATGCCATCTAAAGCGAAGTATGATTTACAATGGCGAGTATCTATGGTACAAACGCATTCCTCCACATTATCACGGCCTTATAGAGAGAGAGACAAACATGAAGCCACTTCAGGTTGATTTGGAATTAAATTGTTTATAACGTAAAGAATCTCCAAATGGAGAGTTTCCCTTTCGTTCAATTAATTGAAAACACTTATGTGAATGAATATCTAAAAGCATGGATTTCTCTACCACAAAAACTATTTATATTTATATTTATATTTTGTCCGAAAAGTTTATTTAAAAAATATTTATTTAATATTTTATGTCTGTTACTGTAGATTATTTTTTATTAGGGACTCTGTTCTAAACATTAAATCAGTTCACGTCTTTTTTTGTGGTAATTATAATTATACATTTGACAAGTTGTTAAATATACATTTAGTAATTTCGCATATTCTGTTTCATAACTGCAGCCGATTATAATACGGGTGAAGGGTACTATATGTATAAAAATATCCGTATATTCTATACGGTTTTATAATACCATTAAGATACCATTAAGAACCGATGTAAATTTACCATTCTAGTCGCACGCGTCAATAACATTATTGATTAATCAATCCGAGGTTTTACGTTATATTACATTTTCTGAAGGGTTCGACGTCTGTGGCGAAGGGAAGTAGAGTTGGAGGGGGCGTGTGGACGCAGCTGAGAACCTGTAGACGCAAACAGGAGAGGGAGGAGAAAAAGACAAGGGATGTACGTAGAACTACAGCTAGTAGTATTAACGGAAGACAAGAAGCCCCCTGGGACATAGTCAATATAAAATGTGGGTATAGCCACACATTACAGAATCTGGCATAGGGTCGAATACGACATACTGTACCTGGTGGTTGTTTTTGTATTATTATTATTATTATTAATATTTTTTTTTTGCTAGTTTTTCTGCTAATTATTCTAAATCGATGTTTTTCCTCCACATTTTGTTAGCTAGCAACCAATAACCTTCACCCTTGCGCTTTCTAGACGGTTACTTGGACGTTTTTTAAATAGTAAAGCCAGTGAAGCGACATACATTCTGTATGTTTTTGTTTTGTAGTCTGGCGGCGGTGGTGGTGGTGACGGAGTAGGTTCGTCAAAAGGTCTCCTGGCTCCCGTGCAGGTCTCGGGTGGTGAATACCGGTAAGTATATAGCCAGAACTGCTGTGTTTAGACGTTAGAATTGCGTGCTTTCCTGCTTAGGCTTCGTACGTGATTATGCTCAAGATTGGTGTTCACCAATGATTAACGAGTATGTATGTATGTATGTATGTATGTATGTATGTATGTGTCTTGCTAGATCATTTTTGGCAAGCCACATCGCTGCTTTTGCGCCTTAATATGTAAACTGGGCTAACGTTGATTTGCGAAAGTTGCTGATTTCAGCGTTTAGAGTGCTTTTCGTCTTAGCAACTAACATTTCCGAAAATGCAGCGAGTTCGTAATGGGTGATTCATTGTAGCCACGCTACGTCTACTAAATGCTATAGCGTACCATTAGCTAAACCCGTTTGAGTTATTCTGAGACCATCCGCATTACCGGCTAGCCTAGAGACGGTTACATGGATCTTATTACTGAAAATTACTATAGCCCGTGAGTAGTTTGACAACTCGGAAAGTGAGTCACCCGGGCTACGTTTCTTTTTCTGTCACGGGTCAGGTTATTTGGTGAATTTTTTTTTTTGTATTATTTTTTTTTTTTTACGATGGCCGTGTCCCGTTTGTGTATTATTTGGGGGGCCCCCCCCCCCCCCGGGGGCCCGACGGGAGACGCAACCCCAAAAGGGGAGGGGGGGAGGGGGGGGGGGGGGGGGGGGGGGGGGGGGGTTGGGGGGGGAGAGA
>JAOYSI010072075.1:12978-56644 GCA_025775065.1 Hiodon alosoides
TTCTTTATTTTTCAGATACGTGTAATTTTTTTTTGTTTATTTTTTTTTTTTTTTTTTTTTTTTTTTTTTACGTTGGCCGTTTCAGTTTTTTATATATTTACCCCCCCCCCCCCCCACGGAGGCACCTAAAATAGACTCGCACACTACTATTCTGTTCGTGCCACTGAAGCTGTCGGCGTCCTAGTATTCGAGTTATCCATAATACGTCCTGGCACACGTATTTACCAAGGCGCAAACACTGTTTAAGGGGAAGGATAATTATTTTTATACATGCACGCTTGTGCAGTCTTGTTCTGATACGTTCTATTTAAGTATTTTTTTTGTATTTACTACTAGCCTACTTTACTACTTTGAAGTACAGCTTTTTAAAAAATTATGGTATAACTTGTCGGATAAGGGACTGTGATGTGAAATAGGTTTTTTAATGTGAATTGTGATTCGGTTGTAAACGTGACAGGAAATAGCCAACGTTTTGGAATAGACAACCGCAGTTAGTACTAAGCAACCACCTTGTCTCCATCTAGCGACCCACCACTATTTAATCTTTAGATTAACCAACAATTTAGAAACATTTTATCGCAGTTGAAGCAATCTGTAGCACTACCCCAACCCAAATAGTTTTGCTGGTTTTCTGTGTGCACGAAAACCTGTTACACTGTTGTCATCTAAAACCGTGATTGGGGAAACCCTGCCCCAAGTAGTTGTAATCCCGTTTGGCAATTAACCTATTTTAATGGGCAAGGCCTTTGAGGCAAGGTCATTGTCCAATTGATATTCATAGGTTTTAGTCTGCATGATGTTTGGTCTTACTAAGTAGTTTAAAGCCAGCTTTAGATCTGACCTTAGCAGGGTCAAAGGTCACCAAGCATGCGCATGGCAGGCTCAGGAGTACCAAATTTGCCTTTTTTTCACTACGGCATAAAACTACCGTGAAAAACCCCTATGAGTTCAGAAAGCTGTCAAGCCGTAGGGCTGAAATTTAGGTGCATTTCAAGAACACTCAAAAACTTTGGGCCTCAAATGTCCACTGAGTCAATATAAATAATAAAGTTTCAAAGGTCATGACAACTGACCAGGCCGGCTCACTGAAGCATGGTGCAGCAGTGACGGGATCCAGTAGGAAAATGAACACATGAGAACAGCATGGAATGGAAATGTATAGCAACAGAAACGACAAAAGGGGGCACAAAGATGTTCGCAAGAAGATCAGTAAGAGCAACCTTAGGAATTAAAGTGCTTGTTCCAATGGTTTTATGCCTGTCTGTCTCTGCTTTACATAACCCAGCACGTAAACAGTAAATAAAGATGGAGGCAGGTTCACTTGTGCTAACATTTGAGTGTCTGTCTGTCTGTTTTAGCTGCAGCCCTCATCCTTTTAAATACTATAAACTTCTCTTCTGTAGAACCCACCAGCGCCTCTCTGCTCCCTCCCCCTGCCCCTTCAAGGGCATAGAAAAAACAACATCAAAGGCAAAATGGCCTGCTAACAAATATAAACATAAATAGATAAGCAGGTTTGAATTGTGTTTTGACCGCAAACATTGCATTTCACCGACCCTAGTTGAGTTTTGTTTGGACTGCTGTCTATCTCTTTCTGTCTTTATTAGTTATGAGAGTGGTCTGTGGAGTGCTATGGATTTTTCGGTCCTGTCCTTTTTTTTTCAACCCAAATTCTTACGTTTTTCATTGCATCACTTAATCTTGTTACTGCTCTGCTGTGTCCCTGCGTTACATACTGAGACGAAAGGGCTGTTGTAGTCATTTGTCTGTCCTTCAGGCTCCTAATATGACTTTGACCTTTGGAAGGCTTCACTCATGCAGAGAGAGTGAGCATGTGCTTGTGTAAAACGTACAAGCGAGACGGGCGCGTCTATAGAGAAGACCAAGAGTGAGAAGGGGGTAAAAATGATCCCTTTTGTCAGCGTTTTTGGGAAGGCGTTTGCTTGACACTGGCTATGCTGACAGACAGAGGCAGACCTGCAAATACTGTGGGTAGGAATGCAAGACACTTCAACAGTGCTAGGGTAATCTGTAAATTGTATCTAAGCGACATACAAATTGCATGTGTGGGATTTTGTGTACGCTGAATCAAACATCCGAACTGGTGTGTGTGGTCGGTTTTAACAGATTTTAGATGTTTTTTCAAAACCCAAATCAGTATCAATGATTCCAGCATTGGAATGTGTAAGTTAAACATGAGTGTGTTTACTTCTGGGGGGAATGAATGTTTAATTTATTTCATTCAGGAATCAGCAGGGATTGTGTACCTTTCATTAATTAACCTGTGTGCATGTGAATCAGTACAGCTCCCAGTTAATGAAAGTGTTTTTGTTCTTTGATTTATACTGATGTACTTCAGTCTATGAAGCCTGTTCTGTGTCCTTGACCTTGAAGTTATTTCCATTGAACAACTAGTTTCCGCTTTCTGTAAAATTTAAATGTTTGTTTCTATGTTCATGCACCTTAAAATAAGATGTCCTTCTCAGGTTCCCCGATGGATAGACAGTGCTAAAAAGATTCTAAAAACAAGACCCCTTGGAAACTAAAGAAAAGAAACACTGCAGGAGACCTTAGGGAAAGGCAAATTTCACCACAGGTAATTATGTGTTGTCCTTGAATTTGGTTTGGTGTTGGAGTAGAACAAGCTTAAGACGTGTCTCCTATGATATCTGGAATGCCCTCATTCACAGATAAGTTTAATTTCTTACGTGTAATTTCCTTAACAGGTATAGTGAGTCCTAAAAGTGTGTATTAAACCAGTGCATACAATGCATTCCATACGGCATAGTTAACTCAGATTAAATATTATCTTATTTTAGTAGTTGTTGTGCACTCAATTGACTGGAGGAGAATCTACTTCAATATAAATTGTAAAATGCAAAAATGTATCTTGTGACACTGAAAAAAATGTAGAACGTTTACAAATTCTTAATTTTCATTATGCGGTGAATTACCGTTGACAACTATGTTAAGTCATGGTGTCTGAACTCCTCGTTTGGCCATCCTATGAGCATGTTAGTTCTGTTGGACCTCTTTTTATTTATTTATTTTTAATATTTAACAATTGATTGACGAAAAAAAACACAATTTGGTTAAAGGGTGGTGAATGCAACAGTGTACCTGTCATTATTAAAGAGGTAGACTCCAGGTACAGGAAGCAGTAAAGCAGGCAGAAATGCCCACATTAAAAACCGTACTTTTTCCTCTTATCCATCGCTCCGGTTCTTTACTTGCAGCCTTAGCCCAGATGGATGAAGGATGCAGTGCTTCGACTCACTCAAAAGAGCAGAGAAAGTCCACGGGATGGCTTTTTATATTCTAACAGCTAGTCCGATATAACTAATCATAACAACATAACAACATAGCTTACTAAGAAACGTACGCAGTTTAGGCTTCCCAGAGGTGGGCTGCTGTTTTGCTTGGTCGTTGCGGACTTGAATAGCTGGGTCAATGTGTTTTTTTCCTTTTCAGTCAGAGACCCCGTCATTTGTAGCTCTCATCTTTTATTACCCTACTGCTGTTCAGGGTCTTTGGCCAATAAGTTATGTTGGAAAATAGAGTTATGTACGACTCCTTTTTATGGGAGTCGTACGACTCTGCATTTGTAGCTGATGAGTATAATTTGTGATGATTTAAAGGTGGTATGTGAGAATAGTCAGGATGCAATACAGCAATCCACCAGTCTGCAGACTATTCTCCAGGCAAGTTATTACTGTGCTGTTAAACGTTTGTTAATATCTCAGAACATCGCACCAGGTTTTCCTTCTCATCATCATGCATGATATCAATTATACTTATAATTGGATATAAAGTTATGGCATTTTCAGAAGGTCAGTTAGAAGGTATGGCATTCCATTTAGTACTCGGTCATCAAGTAATAATCCCACAATAGTTTCTGAAAAAAAGCGTGAACTTCGCTATTGAGTGCTCAGTAGTCAAATTGGTATATATGTGTGTGTGTGTGTGTGTGTGTGTAATCATGCTATTCGCTCACTACACAAGTTGCGTAGGGCCCCGCAAATTACGCAAGGGCCCTCCTCCCCCCTTGCAAATAGTGGCTCACGGGCCAGGCAGGAGGGCCCCTTAGCAGAATTTTGCTTAGGGCCCCCGGGAGGTCAGGGCCATTCTTGGTGTAATCTATTTTATTGGAGTGATATTAGCTCTTGTTACGTGGTGAGG
This sequence comes from Hiodon alosoides, assembly GCA_025775065.1. NCBI lineage: Eukaryota > Metazoa > Chordata > Actinopteri > Hiodontiformes > Hiodontidae > Hiodon > Hiodon alosoides. Next base: position 17,158 of record JAOYSI010072075.1, read on the forward strand.
TTTTTTTTTGTCAGTACAGTAGAAATAAATGGTCTACCCAACTCAATTCAAAGTTGGGTAAAACATTAGACGGAGCGAACCATCTAGGCAGTCTGTAAAATATTTACGGTTTTAGTTTTTCTCCAATATATTTAACTTCTGCTCAAGTCTTGAGTCTTTAACTAAATCGTTTATTTAGTTCATACTTTCATTCCGTCATTGTTACCCAGAGACGAGTCTCTTTATGAATATATGTATATTCATTATTTATATGAATATTGATGAGACGCGGGGTTCCCATTGAGTGACTGAGATGTTACTGGTAACGTGGGCAATCGCTCCTGAAGGATACACACCTAGAGAGTAATCCTGGAGGTTTTCCGTCCTAGCAAACCAAACCAAACCTTAAAAACGTGGGCATGGATAGTTAACTAGCCTAATACTGTACTCGACTGATGGGTTAGCTTGGGAAAGTCACTGCAAATGCTGCTGGCTGGATTGGGGGGTTAAGAAATGTGGGTGGTTACCGTGCTCGTTATTATTTATTGGTGTTTATCCCATCTGATCATTGTCGATCACGTTCGGAATACTGTTAGCTTTCTTAAGTATATCGTACTAGCTAGAACCAAAATCCTTTAGTCCTCTAGTCTATCCTTTAGATAGCTGTAATAATGCCAATAAAGCCGTAACTTCGCAGCATAAAATTGGGAGGTAGCTAGCCAGCCATGTTAGAAAATTACTGACATTTTTCTCGTGGTAGTGGTGAGCGTTCTGTGTCGGAAGCCCTGACAAATGGCAGCTCACTGTGTTCCTTCCGCCGGCGGGTCTCCTTTGAGCTGCCGGGGGGTGGTTACCAGTTACTGGGTTACCGGGTGTTAGGCGTGAAGAAAGGAAATAAATAAATCCTGTCAGTCGGCGCACTTTTTTTTGTAGCTACTACTTGCTTTCTTGCTGGCTAGCCATATTTATATCAAACTACGTTCAGGTTAAAGTTGCCTATATAGAACAAAGGCTGGTTTAGAATAACCATCAGCAAAACACAGCCTATATCGTTCTCAATAGGATATTTTTAATACCATGGTATAAACTTAAAACGTAAAGAAAATGGAAGCTGCATGCTTCCATTGCCGTGACGCTTCATTCCCCTTCCTCTATGTTTGCGATAGATTTACTGTATGTGGACGATTATGAGGTTGAATTGTGTATTAAGCGTTTACGGTATGTGTTATCTTAACATAAAAATCGACACGACCAACGTATGTTGGCACACACTACTGAAATTTTCAGTTATTTTTTGTCTTTCTCCGAGGTTTCGTAATTTAAAAAAAAATCCCCTATCAAATTCTATTAAAAAAAAAGAAGAGAACTGAGGGGAAAATATTTTTGTTTTGCAACCCCGGAGAGAAATAAAGTTCACAGGTTATGTAAGGGAATGAAGATTATGGCGAAGTTGTCGGCGATCCTGAGGCTACCACTGGGGGTTGCAACACACAGGAGAAGGGCCTGGGAGAGTTAGGGGAAGGGAAGAGGGGCCAGGGTCAGAGTGGGTGAGGGGACAGGATTATACAGGGTCCTGTTGAGTTTTAAGACAGTTTATTTTAGCTTTGGGAGGTAGAGAGAAAGCATTAAGGTAGGGTCCCAGTACTGAATAATGAGGATATATACTTGAAGTCACCTTGAATTTTGCATTATTACTGATCTAGGCTATACATAAAAGGATCTTGTGCAAGTTAAAATATGCAATATAAAGTTGCCTGGTAACATAGTTTTTTGACAAGGTGCATTCTGTCTTACAATGTTATATTCATACATATTCGCCTCCGTGTGACAGGCAGAAATATACAAGCAGAACAATTGTAGGGATGCGTAAACATTCTTGTTTTATGGCTTGTTTTTAATGAATCCCACTTAGATTAAACCCAGGAGCAAGGTGAAGAAATGATTTACATTTTTCAGTGATGCTAGCTGAAACTTTTTTGCAGTGGCAGCCTGTTGTTGGTATTTCTCTGTAGGTCAAAGGATACAACAGGGGTTTATAAGTGTACAGATTTACATTTCCAGTAAAACATTGTTTTTGGAGGAAGCACCTTAATTTTAAAGATCATTAAAATCACATTTTAAAAGTGGTAAATAAAATATTACCTTTAAATCCGGGGGCCATGTGTGGTCAGTGGAATCTGGGGGCCGTGTGTGGTCAATAGGAATTTGGTCACGAATGACAGTAGGATTTTGGTCGTGTACGGTCTGTGTAATTTAGGGGCCATGTACGGTCAGTTGAATCCCCACTTGAGGGGTGAAAGAAGTGCTGTGGAGCTTGTTACCTGTCCTCAGCCCCTGGAGAATCAAAAGAAGTCTGTCTGACTTTCTGAGCTGGGGAATAGCTTAGCGGGCTAATCATCAGGGTAGATGGGCTTTTCGTGAGGACCTGGGTTCGATGCGCACGCATAGGTGACCCCAAGGCTCTATTACCCAACCGGTCAGTCTCTGAGTGCATAATGACGGTTAAATTAAGGGATTGTTCGCTCGGCCGTTGGCTCCTGGATTAACGGCTCTAATCCCAAGCGAGGAGAGGCAGAGGTCACGCCATGGCGTTCAGCAAACGCTCCATGCTCCTGTTTGACCACCCCCCCCCCTTCTGCTTGTGTTCAAAGTTTCATTATTTTTGACGGTTCAACAGTGACTCTGAATCCTGCTTACTGTTGCTGCCCATGGAAGTCTGCCAAACCAGGCTTGCTTGCTCCCTTGAGATTTCTGTTTTTGTAAAAAAAACAAAAAAAAAAACCTTATTTTACTAAACTGGTCTAGCGCACAGTGTGGAATTGGTTTGTGCTGCTGGTTTTGTGCTGCTGGTTTTGTGCTACTCGTTTTGTGCTCTGACGGGTTTACCTGTTTGTTGGTTGGTTATGCTGAAAAGCCTGGTCTGCCTGTTTTGTTTGCTATACTCGTACAAGAGCAGAACGCAAGGAAATTCAGTCCTGCCTCAGCCAATTACTGCGGCCAGATTAGAGATTTAAAAAACAGGTACATTTCTTGTTGTCACGGAGGGGTTTAGTGGTGAGGTGGCAGAGGCCAGGAAAGTTCTGGCCAACGGTGAAATGTCAGAAGACCACCCACTTTCCACCCCAGCATGGTCAGATATGAGTCATATTGCGTATACATAGTAGATTGTTTTATTTTTTTGCTGTTAGTATGCTACTTTTCATTTTATAATAATATTTCTGCCTAAATATTCCCCCCCCCCCCCATCCAGCAGCCATGTCTTCCCGTGAGCGACGGTCTGACATGTACATCAAGGCGGAGCCCAGCAGCCCAGAGGGGGGCGGTGGTGGGAGGGCCAGCCCGGGCGGGGCTTCCTCGGACTCCTCACAGAGCGGCGGCGGGGGTACCGGGGGTGGGAGCTCTGGCCGCTACTCTCCGCCCCTCTACACGCCCCCCCTGCGCTGCCACTTCAAGGAGGAGGGCGGCGGGGAGGAGGGCTCGGCGGGGACTGGGGGCGGGCGCTGCAAGTACACGCTCAGCACGCTACCCAAACGACTATGCCTGGTGTGTGGTGACGTGGCCTCAGGGTACCACTACGGCGTGGCCTCCTGTGAGGCCTGCAAAGCCTTCTTCAAACGGACCATCCAGGGTGAGCCGGCTGCTGTTGCGCCACATCTGTGTCCCTCTCTGTCTGTGTCTGTGTCTCTTGCCCCTAATCTGGATGGCATGGTGGACAGAAGTGAGGGGTTCACCCTGTGTAATTTGTATAGGGACAGTTTTGGTTATGCCGGAACTGATTCACAACAGTGCCGTGGCCTCTCCAGGTCATCTTTATGGCTTCTCTTAGGGAGGTTTTCCTTGAGCTGTTTAATTCAGTCGTTTAATCAACAGTTCTGAAACACAAGCTATTTTTACTGGGCTTGTGTGCGCCTGCAGGACGCTGTTTGTTGTAAATGTAGTGACCCGCTGCGCTAAGCCGCATTCCCGCGTCTCACAAACGGGATTCAAGGCACTCTGAAACTTGGAATGAATTAACAGAGGACCTCGCAGGGAGAGGCTGTTAAGCCCGTAATGTTCTCCTTTTAGTTTAGAAGTGTTTATTATTGAGCGGTTGTTATAGAGAACCTGACCACATAATAACTTTTTTCTGTTGTTCGCGCTCTCTCGCCCCCCTCAGGCAACATCGAGTACAGCTGCCCGGCGTCCAACGAGTGCGAGATCACGAAGAGGAGACGGAAGGCCTGCCAGGCCTGTCGTTTCACCAAGTGCCTGAAAGTGGGCATGCTCAAAGAGGGTGTGTCTTTGCACTTCTTGCGGTCGTTTAGCCAACGCTCTTATCCAGTGCTGCTACTGGTGACCACCCGTCAGTACCCTGAGCTTCTGAGCAATGGCTGCTTTCGTTACTCACGATGTAGGGGGTCTGGGACAGTGTGTTGTCGGCCCAGTTTGATTGTCCTGCTATGAGGGCTTAGAGTGGTAAAAGACTCCCTCCCGTTTTCTGCAGGGGTGCGTTTGGACCGAGTTCGAGGAGGAAGGCAGAAGTATAAGCGACGTCCGGAGGTGGAGAGCGCCACCTACCAGAGCCCCCCCTCCCTGCCTGTGAGGAAGGAGGGTGACAGAGGTGAGCGCTGTTTGGGAGGTGACTGGTTGTGTGTGACTGGTTCTGGAGCCCTGTAATCTCATGACTCCATTCAAGAACAGAGAAAATGATTGTTTGCTAGTGTTGAACACATGGACTGTAATGTTCAAGGTAGTGGAGCTAAGAGCCTACAAACGACAGCATGGTTATCTAATGATGCATAATTAATTAAACTATACCAGCCCATAAACGTTTCGTCTAGTTATTGTGCGTGCGTGCGTGTGTGTGAGATATTTTATATATATATATATCTATATAATCTCTGTGCATGATGTATGTGCATTGGAGATTATTGAGTGCCGTGTTATATGCCGAGGTAGGAAGTAAACACCCTGTATTTTCTGTTACATGGTTACCCTCTGGATTCTTTACTGGAGCTGCAGCAGGATATTGCTAACCGCTAACCACCTTGTGGCTCTTCGATGACGGCTCTGTCTGTCTCTGTCTGTCTGCCTGGCACCCAGGCTCCTCGAACATCATCGTGTCCCACTTGCTGGTGGCTGAGCCCGAGAAGCTGTTTGCTATGCCGGACCCCCTGCAACCGGACACCGCCTTGCGCACCCTCACCACGCTCTGTGACTTGGCCGACCGCGAGCTAGTGGTCATCATCGGCTGGGCCAAACACATTCCAGGTGAGCCACGTTCTGGGCTTGGGGTTGGACATCCTCGGTTTCCGTCGCCTCTAAACCCATGCCTCCCCTTTTCCTTCAGGCTTCCTGTCCCTGTCGCTGGCGGACCAGATGTCGGTGCTGCAGTCTGTATGGCTGGAAGTGCTGGTACTGGGCGTGGCCTTCCGCTCGCTGGGCTGCGAGGACGAGGTGGTGTTCGCCGAGGACTTTGTCCTGGATGAGGAGCTGTCCCGCCTGGCCGGGCTGACCGAGCTTAACGGCGCCATTAGCCAGCTAGCCCGACGGTACCGGACCCTGCAGCTGGACCGGGAGGAGTTTGTCATGCTAAAGGCCATCGCGCTCACCAACTCCGGTGACTAGCCTTCGACACCCCATGATACTTTACAGAAAAGAAACTAGGGTCAATCCATCTCACCAATACATTACCTTACTATTATTTATTTATTTTTAATTATTATTATTGTTTAAAATCTGTAAATTACTGGGTCAAAACTGAATCCCAGATGTTTTTGTGTTGGATGTCTACCTTTCCATTAGGACTTGTGACAAGTTAAAGAAAGACAGACCAAAGACGAATATGAGTCATTTCTGTTATTGAACATTCACAGGTTTGAGTAGTAATATTTTACTTTTTCCCAAGTTGGGTTTAATACTCAGTGGAGAATTAGAATAGCTGTGGTGTGAAGTGGTGTCCACTAGGGGGCATAGATGGTGTGAGAGAACTTGCGACCATCCTCAAGAGGGACCGGTAGTCTGCAGTTAATTCTGCCAGCTGTAGTATTCCGATTCATCATCTGGTTTAAACTCACACAATTGCACAATTAATGACCTTGCAGAAGGTAGCACATTGGTGAAGGGACAGCATACCTGTAGAGTTTCTGCCTCTGACTGGTCTCCCTGCCCCCTTAGACTCGGTCTACATCGAGGACGTGGAGGCCGTACAGAAGCTTCGGGACCTCCTCCACCAGGCTCTGCTGGAGCTGGAGAGCCAGCGGCGGCCCGAGGACCCCCGGCGGGCGGGCAGGCTTCTGCTCACGCTGCCCTTGCTTCGGCAAACGGCCGGCCGCGCCCTCTCCACATTCTACAGCATCAAGACACGTGGCGGGGTGCCCATGCACAAGCTCTTCCTGGAGATGCTGGAGGCCATGATGGACTCGCCGTAGGCCGCTGGGGGTGAAGGGAGGATGGCTGACCGGAGGGAGAGGCGGACGGAAAGGCAGGCAGGCGGGCAGGCAGTGGCGAGTGGGGGGTAGCGAGGGAGGAGGGGGAATGTGAGACCATGTATAGACATTCAAGTGTGGGGATTGGGTAGAAGATTGTCAGAGGTGGAGATGGGGGGGGGGGTTGTAAGGGCTATTATCTGGCCAGCGTCTGAGTGCGGATAATTGTGATACTCGGCCATATAGATGAACGGGATTCCATAAGTCAAACCGGTGAGTGGCAGGAGAGAAACGGTGGGTGTTTTCGGCAGAAAGAAAAGCGCCCGTCTCGTTGAGATTAACCAATGAACACGTTTGCACTGGGATTAAACATACCTGTCAGCGCTATATGTAAATATTAGGTTCCTGTGAAAAGGTGGAACTGATTCACATAATGTAAAACAGGCGTCGGTACTTCTATGCTAATTCTATTTAGTCATACATACTTTTATAGTTTATATTCTCTCCTGTTGCACAGAAACGCTTATTTAAATGTAGTGTCTAGATTAGCTGTTGATATTTAAATCATACTGGTAAGAACCAACCAATGACTGTTGAGAATTGCTTCGTGGGTACGGACAGGTTTCAGGGAGTTTGCAGCAGTGGTATAAGCTAATTAAGGTGTATTTGGGGTGATTTAATTTCGTGACATTGGCTGATTTCCCCCTCTAGGAAATCTTTGGGAAATTTGTTTTTGCAATATTTTTGGCAATAGCTGAATGATTCGGCCCATGTTTGTATGGGTTTTGCCCACCAGACATTGGCGTGGGGGAAAGGAGGTACTGGAGGGGTAGTTATTTTACCTTTCTTCAATCCACCTGTTTGCTTGGTTTTATTCACCCTCCCCAACCGAACTGGAAATCAATCGGCTTCCCTAACGGACAGAGGGATGGCATCACATGGGGAGTCTCAGAATGTCAAGGATGGAGGGATGGACGAACGGAGGATTGAGAAGAGGAACATTCTATACCTGCCTAGTCCCAACTTCAAAGACGATAATAGGTTGCAAAACCTCCTTCCCTTTTAAAAAAATTACTACGCAAAGAAGCCATACTGTAGGACACTAGTACCCCTGAAAACAGGGCGAAAAAACACGTGTGTGTGTGTGTGCGCGCGCGCGTGCGCACGCACAAACATACAGTGATAACAAGTACAGTACTCCACAACGCAGTGTAAGTGAATATTGACATGGAGAGATCTGAATTCACACCAATGCAGAATGGTTTTTGTTTGTTTTGAATTACTTGATTTGCAGTGTAGGAAAGTGTTTTTAGCTAGCATAAAAATATGTATCCCAAGTTTCACTGACCGCAATCTCATACACACACAGATAGACAGGCAGGACCTTGGTGTCACTGGTGCTGTAAATATTCACATTACACGTAATGCACAGCCCCTTTGAAGGAGGTCATCTAGAACAAGCTGGTTGGAGGCAATCACAATGGGGGAAAACCTCCAGAGAAACAGGAGTGGCTTTGGGGAAATCCAGGCATGGCAATGGTTGTTTTTTTTCATCATCTTCTGAATCTGTAATCAAATGATGGTACCTGGTAACCTGGTAATCAAATGATGGCGTGATTCTTTTCCTACTCTGCAGTGACTGATGGAGAGTCATGAAAGGGAACCATCAACAACAGATATGGTCTGCTTGTTATGTGTAGGTACACGCATGGGGGTAACCCTAACCCTGCATGGGGTACTGTGTCGGTACAAGCTGTAGTCTGAGAGACTGGAAAGGAACTCTCTGTTAAACCCTGTCTCAAGGCACAGCGCTGTTCTCGGATTAATACTGGAGCCGCTTTGCAAAGCTTCCGGTTTCCCACATGGAGTGTGGGAGCTTGTGCTTTCTAACAGGAAGTGTGTTCATGGAGGAAGGGCGGGAGCAATGCCTTGCCAGGATATATTACGGTCTTCTCTTTTGTAACAAGAGGAGCGAACCCTGTGGATTCAGTGTTTTACTAGGGGTGCTGAGGAACTGTGAGGCTTGGTGGAGGGGCTTGTCTGTGATCAAAGGGGTCACAGGGCCAAGGAACATGTGGTCACCATGTCCCAGCTGGTGCAAAAATGGCACAGACACTGCTCAATGCTTGGTGAATTTCTCTCTCTTGGTTTGTCTGTGTCCATAAAACAGTTTACTTTTTACTGTTTTTAGATAGTTGTAAACTTAAGTTTTTTTTAATTATAAAATCCTAACCTGTTCTGAATCTTATCAGACTTATCTGTGAAATGAATCTAAGTAAACAAAAGTATCTGATGAAAAGGCTGAACAGGGAAAAGAGGTGACCTCTATGCGTGGCCCTTAAAGGTGGGTTAATTGCTCAGTGTGCTTTACCAGCATAGAGACACGGCCAAGGAAGAAGCCATGTGGTCTCAATGAAAACTACTGGATCTGTTTGGAATAATTGCTGCTATTCGGACAAAACCAATGGCAGAATTAAGTGTTTGGAACTTGCGCTAACAAAAATCTTATAAGCTTTAACAGAACTTTTAAAAACGTGTTTCTGGAGCTTTGAAAAACTTGGTGATTTAGCATTTTACATTTTGAACCACCCTTTGAGTTTTGTAAAAAAAAAAATTAAATCCCTCAGACTAACACAATCAGTTTTTGTTTTGTTTTGTTTTTTTTTCTTGTTTGGCTATGGATCTGAGTTTAGATTTTTATTAATTTAAGAGATTTAAGTATTATGTTGTTGGGCTGGAGCCCAGGGATAGTTTTCAATAAAATCACATAAGGGTACGAACGTTCTTTTCCTGTTTTCTCCCAGTGTTGAATTATTTTCCACTTCATTTTCTAACTACAACTATCATTTTTTTCAAACCATGTAAACCAGGGATCATGAATGGTTGAATTTATTTATCACTTTTTAATATGAATATTTCTATTCTACTAGGTAATGAAATTAGTCGGTAGTGGAATAAATAAAAAAACCCTGAGGTACTGAATATAGGAATGGTCCCCACTTCACTGGCTGGTGAGTCTCGTTGTTGAGGCTACACAGATTTTCCTCCACTTTGTACGACCTACTGCTTAGTCGACTCAATGTCTGTAACATGCAGCTAATGGTTTGGTCGGACGGTTTAATTAATTCAATGTTGGATAGGTTTAAGCATTGTGAAATGGGACAGAGTAACTGTACATAGTCAATGATCCCTGGTGCGCTCAAATGCAGCTGTAACATATTCATGTTTTTCAATAATGTCAGAAATTTTATTAACTATAGTTTTCCCAGTGTCCAACATTAAACTGTTCTGAACTAGTACATACTTTTTAAGGGACGTTAGACTGAAAACGGGTTTCTGCCTGTTGGTCTTTGTTATATTATATAATGTAAAAGCAATAGGAGCAATAACCAAATCCAATGTTTATTTCACACATTTTTAGCTGTATAGTCACGTACTGTAAATGGAACCTCAGCACTGGTACCAATAAAGTAATAATAGTGATAGTATGGCAATGGATGAAGAATAAATCAATTATTGTATTTCCACAAAAAAATGTATTTAAAAAATAAATTATATTTTTATTCTAAGTTAATTCACTGCGGCTTAATACTTCACTTTTTTCGTCTAAGTATTTGTGGGGAAAATGATTTCCTTTTTCTGTGTGTGAGAGTGTGCGCGTGTGTCTGTGCGTACTGTCCGTTGTTTCCACGTGAATATGTTGGAGCTGTTTGCTGCTCTTTTTAAAATCACAGTGTAGGAACAAAGCTTAAAACAATACCCATTTAAAAATCTAAAATATTTCATTGTTGAACTCATTTGTTGTGTTTTGTAATAAAATGACACTCACAATCATGCCTTATTGTTGTTGTCTGTCTTTGTTTCTCATTTATCTGTCCCGTTTCACCCAGATCCGAGATTCAGCAGGGGCATGCTGTGTATCTGCGCGTTGACGTTTACTCTGTTGGTCTTCAGTTAAATCTCATGTTTTTCCAGTCATAAAAAAACCCCCACACGTGATTAACTTTTCTTTATTTATTTCAAAATTCCAACCCTATAAAAATAAATATAACCAAAGCCAACTTTTTAACAAATCCTTTTGTGACAGAGTGGAGAATTCATGCAGGTTTTCCACATCACTTTATAGAAGCGGTATTGCTAGTAAGATTTAGTCATTTTAATGAACATGTTTTAAAGTTTCCAGCATTAGTACATTAAAGTGAATTTTTAACACAAACCAACACTTAATTGGGAAACTGAATCCAATCTTGAAAGGTCTCACTCGTCTTAACACACCTGTAACCTCTATACTTTACTACCGTATACCAACACTAACCTGTAATCTTCACATTACCAATTTAGAGATCATCAGTAGTGACAGTGAAGGTGCATCACGAATAACTCGCACTAAGCGTGTAAAAATGTAAATGGGCATTAAATACTTTTACTGAGTTCCTAGATTCACTCTGACAACACAACATATGCTTTATAACCATGTATACCAAAGTTTCTATGATTCCTCCTCGTTTAGAAGCATGTTGGGGATCCCCCTGGAGATGGGGAACTCTCGCCCCGTCTCTGGACATTGCAAACACCCCTCCAGCACCTCCACCTGTGGAGCAGTGTCGAGAGGAAAAGTGGTGAGTACACAACATACATGATGACAAGCAGCAGTTAACGTACAGATAACCAATACAGATTACCCGTCAAAAGAATATTCTACCAGGCCACCAGACAGTCATTCCACATACAGACTCTATAGTAAAGTGTCTGACAGTCACAATTTAAAAAAATGGATAGAAAAATCAGACCCCAAAGAAGTGATCAACTAATCTAATTTACTGTGCTGTGGTTCTATTACCAGACCGGGCAATGCCACTTTTAACTCATCGTACAGATCATTTTGATCATGCAGTAAAATGCGGTGTCATTAAAACAGCATCAAGAAGAAAAAAATTATAGAATGAAATTGCATAAAAGCCACTTCAACTTCAACCTTTCTGAAGCGAGTGAATCTCAGAAACCCCTACAAAAACTAATTTCTTATTTTGTGGGTGCCCAGTTTTTACAACAAAAACACAACAGTATCAGTATAGACCTCCAGCAGAACGCGGTGAACTTTGTGCAGAAACTCCTCGTTCTTCTCATAGTCAGGAACCAGCTCATGGGGCAGATCGTTCAGGTGGCCGAGCTGGGAACAAAGCGGAACAGGAACACATTAATATGGCTTCGAAACTGCCCTACTTCGATGTCAAAACGCGAGCACTCGAAAAGTTTGGAATGAAAATGTGTAGGCTGTGACTTTCCAGAGGTGGGCCTGGGTAGTCAGTACCTGTGGGAAATTATTCGCGGCGCCCCTGGCTATGTGTTCATTACTCGGAGAAGGTTTTAGCAGAGTTACTAAAGTTATCTCACCCCTTCTGCAGCCTGCACCAAGGCAGTCCACTCTAATTTGGGAATCATTCTGCAGACAAACTGGGGGTTGAACTCAACCTCGTTCACTTTCACTTCTGTCGCCTGGAGAGCATAAAAGCGACCACGTTGATTTTTCGGTTCGCCAGGAATAAGTGAATTTTTAACAACCTTAAGGCTGAAATAGCCGTCAACACCCGTGAGCTAGCTAGCATTAATAAACAGCACGATAAGGTAAATAATGTGCGATTAAACGAGCCATAGTCAGATACATACATATACGCAAAAGACAGTATAAGTAGTAATGAACAGAGACTCAATGTTAAAAACGATTTCTTACCTATAACTTAGGTTAACATACCTTGATAAGAAGCGGGTAGCCCTTTGTGACACCCTTAACGTGCGATGTCAACATGTTGTGGGTGAGTAATTTCATTTCAGTTTTTTTTTTTTTTTTGGAATAAGGGGGGATTATTAAAATGTTAATTTGATAAGCTATATCGGTTCTTAGCTCGTTCCGGTTAATTGCACGTCCTCAAAATTGACGGTGAACGCTAAACGAAGTTCATTTAAACGAAGTTCACGTGCCGGAAATATATTCGAGGTGCAACTGAAACTGGTTCCCCCCAATCTCTATGATCAAAGTTCCGCGATTCTTAAAAGCGCACTGTCGGGTGTAGATTGTATTTATCACTGCGAGTTTCTGTTATTGTTCAGTTGTTTTCCGTGAAGATGGCTTCATGTATATTATTTTAATTCAAATGTCCTAAATAAGAGGGTTAGGGTTAGGGTTGTCACCTAGAATTATTTGGGATACTGCGTGCATATGTTTAGAATAAAGTTATGCGTAGACAACATTTTTAATAGGAAACTGAAATAGCACTTGATTGCTGTGCAATTGCATTCAGTCATTTTGCCTAGTGATACTTGCTGCCAGCTATTTTATCATCAAAACATGTTGCTTCACGCCATTATAACAAAATAAATGTGTTATACTTGGGGTAGCAGAAAGCTTTAGTAAACATTGCGCAATTTTGCGTATTCTAAAAACAGTATAGATTGTGTTCTACAATTATGTTATATTCTTTAAACTTATAAACATTAACATTGTATTTGTGACATGCATTGCTAGATGCAAGATAACTTGGTAATAGCTAGTGGTTTTTGAGCAAATAGAATGTATATAATGTAATTAATTACATTATACAAATAGTTATATAAATCATAAGCCCAGTAAAACATGACCGAAACCCGACTATCAACTGAGCGGTGACTGAAAAGTTGTTGTTGATGTGTCGAAAAACGAACGGTGCGGTTTGATAGATTAAAAAATGTGGCGAACCCTGTTCTCAGGAGCACGCAGTCTCCTCTAGTCAACTGGACTGACTGCTACGTTCCCAGATCGCTTAAATCCGCTCTCGGTTTAGAATTGCTTTTAGAGACCGGAGCCACCCAGGAAAACCGACCTAGTACCGTTCTCCTAGCCATCATGCCTATCGAGGTAGGAAACGGTACATATAAATATATTAAATAATCGAAATACAAATACTGCACGCAAATGGATTTTGGTGGATATACTTTACGTTTAATTCGATTTTTGTACCTTTGTGCTATCGCTGATTCCAAAATAAATAAATATATACTCATTTGTACCTAGGCCTCCAGTACACGCTTTAAAAATGGTAAAACGCTGTTTTCTGACTTTGGCGTAGTAACTAACCAGTTAATTCAAAAATGTTATTGTAAGTATCCGAAGCGATATTTACAAAGGGCGATTTTAGAATACGCAATGGCCTCCGGAATATTAGCTCTCAGCTAACTGTTTGAAACGGTTTAAAAAAAAAAACTCTGTCACCTATATTTAGGGATATATATTTTGGGGGACCATTAGTTGAGACAACTGATCCATCACTTGGTTATTTGTTATTTGAAAGTAGATAGATTGGCGCAGTTATATAGCATTTAAGTCTAGTTTAAATACCATCAGCATTACTACCCGTGTATATATATTTCTAGCAGGCAATCTCGTCGGTAGTTAATCCGTGTATATTGTGTTGGCTCCGTTGACTGCCGTTTTACATTATTGCTGTCGGCGCTTTTGTCGGTGTGCTCGCCTGCATTTTAGACTATCGGACACTAATGTGCGTGAATGCCTTTACGCTTTATCCGACTGTATTGTGTCGGGTGTGTTGCTTCGCCTTCAATTTGCTAGCCCGCTATATTTCGTCATGTAAATATATATATAAACAATGTTTGTATCTTTTCTGATGGTATATATTTTCTCCTCTTGTTCTTCTCATACAATCTGCATTGGCAAAGTTTGCCATATCTATAAGTATACCTTTTTGTGAATGCTGAGATTTAAGTCCAAACTTTGTAAAAAGAAAAAACAATTTGTAATTTTCTCCTCGTCCACTACACCATCCTTTCTTCTCTTTTGTGAATATTTTGAAATTAACTCCCAGCTTTCCCTTGTCCCTTCCTGTGGGTATGTAGGGCCAAATTGCTACAAGGTGTTGTTGTGTCCACTTCTTCATCTCAGGTGGGACAATCTCTGCCAGCTGTGGAGGTGCAGGAGGGTGATCCAGGAAACAAGGTGTCAATGGACCAGCTCTTTAAGGGGAAAAAGGGGGTGCTATTCGCGGTGCCTGGAGCCTTCACTCCTGGGTGTTCTAAGGTGCGCCCATTTTTAATTCTAATAGGAAATGGTCTCTAAGGGATGGTTTTGAGTGTCTTTGTGTGGGTTTGTGGTCTCTTTGAGTACACAAGACTTTGATTTAATTTGGTGTCTGCATAAATGGAATATGCAAATAAGTGGTCAGGTTGCCATAGAGGCAGATTGCACCCTCTGGATGGGCAGATGAGCTTATGGTCACATGGAGCCCTATGGGGCAGATGAGTGTATGGTCACGCCAAGGCCTGTGGAGCAGATGAATGTATGGTCACGCCAAGGCCTGTGGAGCAGATGAGCCTATGGTCACGCCAAGGCCTGTGGAGCAGGTGAGCGTCTCATGTCCTCTTGCATCCCCTCTCCAGACGCACCTTCCTGGGTTTGTGGAGCAGTCCGGGGAGCTGCGGACCAAGGGAGTGGAGGAGGTGGCATGTATCGCTGTCAACGACGCCTTCGTCATGGCCGCCTGGGGCAAAGAGCATGGCGCAGAAGGCAAGGTGGGTCTGCCGTGGGTGACTGGGCCGGGTCGGACACTCACTCTGACAGCTAAATACGCAGTTAAAACGCATTTTAAATTGCGGAGTTCCCACTTAATACTATGACATTTACAACTAAGACTGAAAGATTAGACAAATGCCTCCTTGTTTAACAATGTTTTATATACGATCGGTTCCATGGTCTTCGCACCTCTAGAAAACTTCCCCAAATGACCCACGTTGCTTGTTGCAAAAGGGAAGGAATTCTAAAATACATTGACTTTAAAATCAGTCATTTTATTTTTAAAAGCATATTAATATAACTCTTTTGGCTATTTAAATGTATCAGTTGCTCATAAATGTATTTAATAGTTGTATGTCAGACAATTTGGGCTTGTCATCCAGCTCAGTCTTTTAAACTGCAGGTGCGAATGTTGGCGGACCCAACAGGAGCCTTTACTAAGGTTTGCTTCTAAAACGTCTTTTTTTTTTTCACTCCCTATTTAATTAAAAATGATTTTAGCACGATTTGTTGAATTTTCCGTTGACTTGTTGTTTCCACTGACTTGTTGGTGTGGCTTACAGCTCTTGTGTGTGTTTGTTTCACTGTGGAATGCACATTTCCCAGGCTGTCGACCTGTTACTGGACAACGATACGATCGTGCAGGTGCTTGGCAACAAGCGGTCCAAGAGGTGAGGGCGTCTATGTTCGTTGTTTCAACCATGTGGCGTCTTGCTGAGAAACTGAAAGGGTTGACTGGGCTTGCAGTGTGGGTGCGCGTTCAGTAACTCTGTATTGCACACATAGCTGGAATCCGTGCACTGAACACACCTTCAGTTTAGGTTGGATTTTCAATGCTGTTGCTATAATCTAATTAACTGCTCCAATTAAAATTCTTAGTAATGTGAAAATTTAAACATATGCTTTTCCTCTCTTCCTATTGTTAATATTTAAAAGGGCCAAAGAAATGATGTAATTATGAATCTTGTGCCTCTCAAAGGTACGCCATGGTGGTGGAGGACGGTTTGGTGAAAAAGATCAACGTTGAGCCTGATGGAACCGGCCTAACTTGTAGTCTGGCCTCCAACATCCTCGCTGACCTGGTTTAAACTAGTTCAGAATCACCATTTCCCCCTAACGTTAGCAACTTAGCCTGCTCCAAGTAATGCAGAATTTTCCCTGGAAACTCAAGTTTAAACTGGAATTGTGGCACTTAAGACTGGTACTCAAGATGTTTGTGTTGCCGATTCTAGACAGATTTACCTTGCTGAACTAATTTGGCCTCCATTAAGACTGCGTGTGAGGCACCATTGTGTGTTTTCCAGACATAAGAGAACTTGGCACAACAAAAGGATTTGATTTGTCTGTTGATCAATACTTTTATCCTCTTGATGTCCAGGATTGTTCACAGTTTATGCGTGAGAGCCTCACTCTACTTTAACTCCACACCCTGCGATGTAGTTCGATGCATAAATGCGCACTCTGGCTCTTACTGCGGCTCTAACTGCACTAACTCTCCTGACCTTAGCACCTTGTGTTCTTCACCGAAAAAATAAAGCAGCTGCAAAACTAAAGGCTAAAGTCATTTACTACCATTCTTTTTTGTCCTGTTTTTAATGACGGGCAGTAATGGCCAATCAACCATTCAATGACAAAGGAGTAGAAATCCTGTCCATTAAAGTTTATATTTGACCACTTCTGAACACTTTTTTTTAGAGCCGACACTAAACTAGCAGTGTCCTGCAAAGAAGCTTAAAATGTGTGACCAGGATTTCTACTCAAACCCACACAATCACATCGCTTTGGTTGGTTAAAATCCACGACGGCACCTTAGAAACTTCACTGAGGACACAAAACAGAAGCATGCTGGGAGACTTGAATTTTTTTTCCATGTTTAATTTTTAATTAATTTTTTTTGTTTACACGTTGTCTAGGTATTGTACAGGTCGCTCTTATAGCGTATGATTATAGTAAACACAGGGCCGCTCTGTCAGCTGCGAGGAACACGCTGGCTGACCACAGTCGCACACGCACACGCACACCACTCTGAGCCACGGACATGCATCCATCCACCACACAAACACGCTTCCCTTACACCTAACAAAACACAAAGGAGGAAATGTAAAATGAGGGAGGGTCTGAACTCTCCCCACCACCAGGACGCACACCCATACAGGAGATAAAGGGGAAGATTATAATGGTAATACTTCTTCATTAGAACAAAAAAAATAAAATACATGAAGGCAACTAATAAAGCACAGTGAAGACGAGCCCAATCCCGCGTATGAACGCGCAGCAAGGCCCAACATTGGAGGGCAGCAACTCCTACACCAGAGCAAAAAGCAGAGGCAGGAAAAATAAAAACAGCAGACAGGACATAAAAATATCGTTTAAAAACGAGAGGGGGCAGGAGGGGACTAGGGTTTCACCAGAGGAAGAGAAAGGTACTGAGTTTGTTCCCTATTCAGAACCGGCTTATGGCACAACATACTGACTGACACGTAGTAGGCAGGGTTGTACAGTACAGGATAAAGCAACATACAGAAGTGCATTCTGGGGCGAAAAGGAGCAGCACCTTTCCCACATCCAGCTACGCTGAAACGCAAGGCCACGTCATTTCAGTTTCCTCGCCGCCGGACACAAACGCTACGAAACGCCACTCCTTTCCCAGCAGCGGACAAAACCGTGTGCATCTGATCGTTTTCCACGGATGACTATGAAGGAGGCGTTCAGGTAACGATCCGTTAGCTAGGGGCGTTTCAGAAAGCCAAATTGTTACATAAAGGTACAATTCTCAGGGAATCCATGACTGATTATTCTGCATGGGAGAGGGCGAAGACCAGCTGTGGCTCCAAAGCGTCCGTTCACAGGATTGCTTTGTTGCCACAAGAATATTCTGGAAGCCACTTCTTAAACGTTTGGTTTCTATGGGCGGTTGCTGTAGAAATGTTTTTGCATTTAAATGTATGTGCTGCCACACACTCTCCCTCTCTCCCCCACCCCAACTCTGACCCATCGCTCATTCCTGGCTGTCCTCGGTGCGCCACTTTAAGAAGTCCTCCTTCCGCGCGTCTGGCTTTATCTGGTTCCGCATGCCCCCGAGGAGGTTGGAGGTTGCCTCGGAGGCGACAATCAGGGGACGCACCACAGTGGGTGGTATTTGCCTCAGGACCCCGCCCACTGCCCCCGGCAGCCCCTTCTGCTCATGGCCACGAGACGCCACGTCACATAGGGTCTGAGCTGTGTCAATCACTCCCTGGGAGAAAAGGGAAATAAACACAAAGAAATGCATTTTGTCTGCCATGTGATGCAGTAGGACTCCCGTCCTCATCGCAATGAACCCACACTCTGTTATTACTTTAATAAACATTGCCTCACTAATTTGCTTTCAATTGGCAAACATAGTGTCATCGTACAGTCCAGGCCATGCAGGCGATATGCAACACCCAGAACCAGCTTGAGATCCACTGCCCAGAACCCAACCACAACCAAAGCTTGGTTCACTGCCCAGGACCCACCTACAACCAACACACGGTCCACAGCCCTGAACGCACTCTGACAGGAGGATATAGTGTTCAGCACAGCATGTGCGTTTGCTCGTACCTCTCTCACGGTGTCATAAGCCTTGGCCACGCCCTCCCGCAGGTCGGCGGGCTGGGGGGCTCGCCGTGGGCGGGAGGAGGGGCGTCCCTCGGGGAGGCATCTTGTCAGCGGGGGTGTTGGGGACAGGATGTCATACACAGTCTCTGCCGTTGCCTAAGAAAGGACATTCATATGTCAGTACAAGTGATTGTGTCGGTCAGCAACATTGCGAGTGGGGGTCCGTACCAGTGTGTCTGTCAGTCAGTACACGTGCGTGTGTTGGTCAGTACCAGTGCGGGGGGGGGGGGGGCGTACCAGAATAGCCTGCACCAGCCGGTTACTGAGCTCCAGAGCAGCAGAGGCAGTGGAGGTGCCAAAGGAAGCCGCACCCCGCTGGATGCCCCGGATGATGCGCCCATCCTTCCTGTACTGCTCGATGGGCATCCAGAATAGGTCTCTCACCCCATGGACTGGGAGAGGGAAGTAGGGGTAAACAGATCCAGTAAAATAAAACACCCACACAGAAACATAGCCTGGTTCCTGTTCCCTGCTACTAATCAGTATGTTAAAGAGACACGGTTCCTCCTGAAATCACTTCCTGTACTCACAGAGCTGAACCACTGAGTGCATGGGACCAACTCCTCCCAGAATGCCCGGCAGCTGGTTCTTCCTGATGTCTGCCAGCCACTCACTGATGGCGTACTGGATCACTTTGTCCACGCCCAACAGCCTGAACGAGAGCAACGATGACAATACCGTGTATTTTTAATGCGCCCTGCGTTTTTAAATGAATGTTGTGTTAAGACAAAAATGAATCTCATTTAGCACGTTTCATTGAGCCTTTGCCAAAGATCATTTTTGAAGCAGCTGAGTGATTAGAGTCTGACTAAACCACAGTGATTCCAGAGGACAAAATGAGGAGACAGAGAAGGAAGCTAAAGGCAGATACCCATGTCGACAGCAAAGCCTCTTCAGTTTGAGCTCAGAGCAGTTGAGTTGGGCCAGACCTATCAGGATACCAGCAAACGTGCCCTGAGGTTAACAGAAAAACACAATACACTGTCATAGTGACACTCCCGTAGATAGACACATGTAGGGTGAGAGTGACACTCCCGTAGACAGACACATGTAGGGTGAGAGTGACAGTCCCGTAGACAGACACATGTAGGGTGAGAGTGACACTCCCGTAGATAGACACATGTAGGGTGAGAGTGACACTCCAGAAAATATCTGGGTCTCGTTTACAGAGTCCACAGAGGATTTGAGTATACCAGTCAAACAAAGGTAAACACGCTGGGCAGCAACAAAGGTCTCTCACCTGCTCTATGACCACATGTTTGCCCTGGTAATCAAGCCAGATGGGGACCTCAGAGGTAAAACGAAACTCCCTGCAGAGAGAGAGAGAGAGAGAGAGAGAGAGAAAGAAAGATGTTGACAAAGAAAATGGGTAATGAAGCGTTTGAGGTTAAGGACGCTGCTCAGGGGTACCACAGCACTACAGATAACCGGTAACCATTTTGATATGACGTTAAGGCCTGAACCACCAAACAATAAAAATAAAGACAATAGAGTCTCACCGGAAATAAATTGGCTGATCACAGGAAGAGGAGGAGCCAGCAGAAGAGGAGCTCTGTTCACTGAAGGTCGTTTCCATGGAAGCACTAAGATCAGGATCCACCTCTCCAGAGGGCCTCTGGGACATATCGGCCTTCACTGAAAGGGAGATGGAGAAAGCTCGTGTTTCAAGTGCCACACCAGGCCGATGACTAAAATACCCAGCATTGGGAACCAATCAAATTCTCTGTGGCGGTGATGTCCACTGTGTAGTGAACTGGTACTCAACCTTTCACCACCTAACTGACTCACCTTCGGTCGCTGGGTCAACAGGCAGGTAGGGGTTGACCCCAGCAGCCAGGCTGCTGAAGAAGTCCTTCAGGAAGAATAGTGCATCCTGGGAAATCAGAGAAAAGGGTTGAATTATTGCGCATGGTTGGGGAGAGAGGTGTGGGCAGGTGGTTTTGTTGGGGACAGAGGTTGTTGTGTTGGGGAGAGAGGTGGTTGTGTTGGGGAGAGAGGTGTGGAGAGGTGGTTGTGTTGAGGAGAGTGGTGGTTGTGTTGAGGAGAGAGGTGTGGAGAGGTGGTTGCGTTGAGGAGAGCGGTGGTTGTGTTGAGGAAAGAGGTGTGGAGAGGTGGTTGTGTTGAGGAGAGAGAGAGGTGATTGTGTTGAGGAGAGAGGTGAGGAAAGGTGGTTGTTTTGAGGAGAGAGGTGGTTTTGTTTGGGGAGACAGGTGTATAGAGGTAGCTTGGTTGGGGAGAGATTTGGTTTTGTTTGGGGAGAGGTGTGGAGAGGCGTTTGTGTTGGGGAGAGAGGTGGTTTGGTTGCGGTTTTAAAACTGAACCTGATCGATGTTGAGCCGGAGGGGTAGCAGGCTCACTCTTAGGCAGCACTCTGGACCTCCAAGGCCTGACTCAGGGCATACCTGCAGGGCCTTCACTGTCAGCTGACAGAGAGAAAGACAGAGGTTGGGTTTTTCTGTAGTTTAAATAACCCTTTGTATTGTAATTAATTCCTATTGGGTCCATGTGGACATTAACATCGGTGTGTTTGCTTTAATATTAGGCCATCAATAAAGCTTTTGACTTCAGACTTCTACCCTATACTGTATCTGAACAATACCCCTTATTGCAGGTGTGTGTCTGAGTGTGTTTGTTTGTGTGCGTGTTCGAGTCTACGTGTGTGTATGTGTCTGCGCCTGTGTGTGTGCACATGTGTGCGTTTGTGTACGTGTGTTTGTGTTTGTTTGTGTGTGCATGTTTGTGTGTGTGCTTGTGTCTGCGTGTTTGAGATTGTGTGTGTGTCTGCATGTGTTTGTGTGTATGTGCATGTGTGTGTGCATGTGTGTGTGTGTGTGTGTTTGCGTTTGTGTGTGTCTGTATGTGTGCGTGTGTGTGTTTGTTTTTGTGTGCATGTTTGTGTGTGTGTGTGTGTGTTTGTGTGTGTCTGTATGTGTGCGTGTGTGTGTTTTTGTGTGTGTGTGTGTCTGCATGTGTTCGTGTGTATGTGCATGTGTGCGTTTGTGTGGATGAACTCTGGCCCTCACCATGCTGGAGTGGGCCCGCCGTGGCATGCTCTCACTGGTGTAAAGGTACAGGAACTTGTTGATCTGAGAGGAGGCCAGTCTGTCCCGCACCTCCAGCTCCTGCACGATGAAAACCTGGCGGGACAGGGGCTGTTCCCCCAGCCCCGAATCCCCTCCACCAGCACTCTCTGCTTCTTGCCCCGGGACAGTGGGGGGCAAAAGCACTGGGTAGGACTCGTGTTGGAAACTGACCTGGGACCAGGGTAAGGAACATTTACACTTCAATCACGGGTATCTATTCATCATGTATTAAAGCCCAACATACACACAGATACACATACGTGCACAGATATACGTGCGCACACCTTAGTCAGCTGGATCTCCATGAGCAAACTGTGTTGACGTCCACTTCCACCTGCCCAGCGCCACGAATTCTGGGGTCTGGGAGGAGCTGCTGAGCGAGATGGAGAGCCACGGGCCCCCGAGGGGGTGGATCGGCCCCTGAGAGAGAGGAGGACAGCATGAGGTGGATGGAAGGAAGGGTAATGACAACATCACAAACTAACTTCCTTTAGCTCATAATAAAATAATAACTAAGTAGTGAAGAACGCTTCTGAGTAAGAGGCGGAAGCGGCCCCGTGCAGTTTAGCGCAGTCCTGTGTACCTGTGACCGTGTTGGCCATGGGCAGGGAGGGGCTTGCCCCCGAAGTCCCGCCCACCGTAGAGGTGCCACACCACAGACACCTCCCTGAGGACCACCCGGCTCTGTGGCACGGGGAAGCGGGATGGAGCGCGCAGCAGGTCCGAACTACCCCGGGGTCGGGAGAAGTGCCCGTCCCGCACCAGGATCGGACTGGGGCACAGTACCATCACGACAGGTTCCCCGTCCCTGGGCTGGTGCAGACCAGAGGTAGAGCAGAGCGTTAACACACCCAGCAGGGAAAGCTTCCTCTGGTCTGGGAAGGGGAGGGAGGAGAGTGGACAGACTCACAGGTATGCCCATCCCAGGAGCCTCCAGGATACAGAAGTCGTCATTGTCAGTAGAACCCTCCGACTCCGCCTCTGACCCCGCCTCCAACGGCAGCTCATTTGCCGCTGCCATCAGTCCGTCGACTTGGGGTTCCTCCCCCTCAGACACAATGGTGTGGAGCTTGGGGGCCTCTTCAGGAAACAGGTAGAGTGTGACAGAGGAGCCACGCTGGGCTGATGCTGTTGAACCTGCAGAACACAGTAAATCAAAATTATTAGATATTAGGGAAGTAGGTATTAGGGGGAACACAGATGACTGTAGCCAACAATAGCCTAAAAACACCGGCTTTTAAAACACGTAAGACAATAACAATCCATTAGAAATGTATACAGCGCTTTTTAATTAAATTAAAAGTCATTTTCGTATCATACCGAAACCCTGATTTAATGCATGTAATCTGTAAAATAATCTGCCTTAATAGCTGCATGTGTAGCATAACACTCAAACAGAGTGAGAGTGTGACAACAGAGGAGAGATGAGAGGCGCTGTACTGTAGTGTACTGCCTGTGTTAGATGTCAGTAGCATAGCCACCAGTGTGTGAGTGCGTGTGTGGTGCACAGTAATGTGGGCTGGTGTGGCCTGAGTTCGAGGGCTGCCCCTGCACACCGATGTACACTGCAAGCATTGTTATTCATGTATTCATTCAATCACTCATCCTTTACAACACACACTCCTCCACTGCAGCCTTCTCTTACCAGAATCCGCTTCATCGTCCAGTTGGCTCCTGTCAGCGTCAATCAATGCATCTGTGAGATCACATTGGTTGATCTCCGCTGTCTCGGCAGGAAGGCAAGGAGGCAAGGAGGCCGGACTTTCTGACAACTAGGGGCGCGATTATGAACAATCACAGAGAGAATATGTTAGGGGGAGTCGGTAGTATGTAGGTCAGATAATATTTGTCCCGTTGTAAATTACTTCCCCCACCCCGCATCTCTCTCACCGGAAGTTTCTGGCCAGCGATCTCCGTGGGAGAGACGTGTCGGGCAGGTGGGTGCAGGTCGCCACGGGATACCAGGTACTGCAGCAGGTTGAGTAGGGCAGCACAGGAGTCTGCGCAGGTGTGCAGGTGAACCACATTGTTGGAGCAGCGCAGCTCGAAGAGGGGCTGGGTCTGCATTAAAGGTCACAATTAGCAAACTAAGTCCCACCTCACAGGGCTCAGTCTGCACAGAGGGCGAGCGCCTTTAACCACTGAGTCACTAGGGCCATTCTCTGGGCAAATTGACAAAATGATACAGCATAGACTTCGGTACCATTTTCTTCTTTTCTGAAGAGGTTAAAGGTCACAGAACCATTATTATATTCAATCCAACCTGGCCCTAGCGACGGTCTGCACATCGACCGCGCTGACAGCTCACCAGTTTCCCAGAATTGCTGCCTTTCCAGGTGGTGATTGCCAGCTCCAGCAAATCGATGTCCACCACACAGACATAATCTAGAAGGTGGGAGAGACGGTCATTAGCAGCGACCCGCTTGACTTCCTGTCAATCAGAGGCGCTAAACCAGCAACTGGCGGGTGTTTACCTCGTCGCAGGTCCACTGTCTCGCTCTCACACTTATCCGAGAGGTACAGCGCAGAGTCATCGAGGATAAACCTGTCGCATCAAAACATTATAGATTTCAGCTTCATAAACACGCTTACTTTTATAAGTTTGAGGTCATACACAGCACGTCCACTTAAAGAACTAACCTTGAATCTGAAAAACAAACTCACACAAATATGCAGAGAGTCAACACTAGAGGGTTTTAGCGAGATAAATGCACTTCTGTGGAGGGAGGTGTACCTGAGGTGGAAGGTGGCCGTGTCCACAATGATGTTGCTGGAGAGAGAGAAGGACTCCGCGGTGAACAACACCCGCAAAGGCAGATACAGAGGCCTGGAAGAGAGGAGGAAAGGGTCTGACTCCCGCCTGGGAAAAGGCTAAAGTCCTAGCATAATTATGGCAGCTGTGTTAACAAACCGCCTGCTACCTGTAATCGACAGCGCAGGTGGCCAGGTGAGTGTGTAGGACAGTGATGACGGCAGGTGGGGTGTAGCCCAGGATGGGGTCGTCAAACACGTCCAGAAAATCCATCAGCTGCCAATCAGGGGGCAACAGTGGTCAGAAGTCAACTAAGCCAGAATCATATTTCAGTGCTGGATTTAACGGAACACCCCCTGAGGTGTTACCTGTTCATGCCAGCTGAGATTAGCCAATGCCATGTGATGCCGCAGTGTGGCACCCTGGAGACGAAGAGCCACCAGGAACTCCTAAAATGAGTGGGACATCCTGGTTAGAAGACCATAAACGCACGCAAGATTGTACTGACCGCCTATAATTCCACACGTCCTTCCGCAGTGTAGTTAACGTGAAAGTGTAGCTCTGCTAACGGGGAACGGGCAACAGCTTAGCTCACCTTAACGTTTCTCTGCAGGTCCAAGGTGATTCTGATGGCTGTCGACAGCATCTGCGCCCCCACTTCCCTACCCCCCACACTGCTCACCCCAGCCTCAGTGGGGTAGATGGTGGACTGCAAGTGCTCCAGGGGGGTGAAGCTCGGCACCTCCAATCGCACAGGAACAGGGGAGTCAGGGACCACCGCTGTAGAAAGACGGATACACACAGAACCGAAGCCACTGTTTAAACTCTATTAAAACTGAAATAATTGGACTTGCTTTGTGGAATTTGTCACCGGGTCACACAACCTTCTAAAGAAACAACATTCCAACTGTCACCCACAGTATAAGGGGAAGGCCGAACCTCACACCAGTGACAGAATACTGCAAGACCTGGCCCCTGGCTGTAAACATTGAGGAGAAGAGGAAAGATCTAGGTCTCACGGAAACATACTCTCTCACTCTCTCACCTCTGTGGTGCAGTTCCACTCTCTTGCTTTCCAAACACAGGAAGCTGAGGTTGGGGTTGCCCTGGTGCTGCGTCACGCTAAATATCTTCCCCCCTTCAATGTCTAACAGAAACTCGCCATGGCAATGCTCCTCATTGCGCCCTGACTCCCCCTGAAGGAATGAGGAAGATACTGATGGCGAGGTGGAGGCAAAAAAATCACCCCTCAAACAGAAGTACAATAACAGTCAGACCACAGATATACTGACATTAACCGCGCGTCTTCGGAGCCTCACCTTGCTATCCGTCATGGCCTGGACACGCCCCTTGCCTATGTGAATGGTGAGGGAGAGGAGGCTGTGGGAGAGGCCCGGCCGTGGTTCCACCCTTCTGCGCCTCAGTGTTTCATTGGCCGAGAGGAACTGAGCCGCCTCCTCCTCTTCGGAGTCTGAATCTGAGAAGGCAAAAACAAACTATTCCTCAAACCAAAGTGTGACGGCAAATATTCGCTCAATGTCAAAGGACAGAGACAACAACCCAAAAGGAAACACAAGCCCTGGAAGGACGCTGTGGTACAGAACACACGTTTGCACGTCCATCCCAACCCAATTGACCCACCCAGTCTCAGGGCTGACTTGCAGAGACGGAAGTCGTCGTCATGGGACCGGGGAGGGCGGCGGGAGGGGCTGCGGGGCCCCCTGGAGGCAGGCGGTGGGGGCTCCCACATCAGGAGATCATTATTGACCCTGGAATAGAAGACGGGGACGAGGTCATAACCACAGATTGTTTCCAGGCCCATAAAGGCGTACAGGAACAGTACACTACGCTTTGACTAAGAAGGGTGAGCAGAAAAATCATTAATACCAGCACTGTTTTCCAAACGTTAGTTTTTAGCTTGTTCAACACTGAACTACTGGACAAGAACAAATTATTAAAGATGATGGAGTCCTCCCAAACTCCAGCAGAAAACGCTAAATCTGTACAATCCAGGGTGACGACCAACGAGAGGAGGGCTCTACCTGTTGTACAAGCTCTGGTAGGCCTCTTTGCTGGGCAGCAGGATGATGGCCAGGGGCAGGGTGATGTCCACAACACACTGGGACTGTGCCACGCACTGAGACCGGAACTCCTGCATCTCCACTGGGTCTGCCGGAATCACCATCTGAGAGAGAGATAGGAGGAAAGGGAGACAGGAAGAGAATTGGTGAGAAAGACAGAAAGAGAGAGTGAGAGAGACAGGAGAAAAGGGAAGACAGGAAGAGAGGCAGTGAAGGGAGACAGAGGCACAGAAGAGCTGAAAGGAAGAGTTCACAACAACAGCATGCCAACATCTGCAGGAGGTCAAATATTCAGAGCAGTCTCTCTTTCTGCATTTGTGGTTTTACAGAACATTCTCATTAACATCTAGTACAACTCCACTATATGTCAGGATATGGTTAAATTGTACAGATATATTTACCATTCAATCTAAAAACAAACTTAAGTTCTGCCTAGCAACTGGTGCTCCATCAGAGCGGCTCAGCGACCGAACCAGGCTGCAGACGAGGGCGTTGGCCGGGCGTACCTCTTCCGTCTCGAACATGGTGCGGTTGGAGGAGAAGGGGGAGCTCTCACGCTCCCTCAGCTCACATGGGCTCTCCAGGGACATGGAGGCCAGGTCGCCATCCACGCCGCACCCTCCACCAACTCCGCTGCCACCCCCCCACTGAGAGCGGGGAGCCTCCCCTCCACAACTGCTCACACGTACCGAGATCCTGCAGAGTGTGTGTGTGTGTATAAGTGCGAGAGAGATCAGCGTGTGTGTGTGTATAAGTGAGAGAGAGATCAGTGTGTGTGTGTGTGTGTGTGTGAGAGAGATCAGCGTGTGTGTGTGTATAAGTGAGAGAGAGATCAGCGTGTGTGTGTGCGAGAGAGAGATCAGCGTGTGTGTGTGTGTGTGTAAGTGAGAGAGAGATCAGCGTGTGTGTGTAAGTGAGAGAAAGATCAGCGCGTGTGTGTGTAAGTGAGAGAAAGATCAGCGTGTGTGTGTGTGTAAAAGTGAGAAAAAGATCAGCGTGTGTGTGTGTGTGTGATCAGAGTCATGGGGAGGAGGGGTTGATACACATACAGAGGAAACCCTATGATTAGGGAGCTTCTGTGTGGGAAGCAGGATACAGAACTCCAACACAGAAGGCTACCGCAGTAATTCTACATCCATGGAGTGGAACACTATGGAACAGTCACCCCACCTACTGGCAGAAGAAGAGAGCTACGTCTAAAGCAGAGGTGGAAAAACTGACAGGATCACATCTAGTCAAACATACATAATCCTGTTTATACCAGCAGACGGTTTTCTTCTGATGCATTGCTGAAGATTAAACAAAGTATCTCACACACACAAACACACAGATCACTCACGTACACCCACACAGACACACTACAAACAAACTGCCCTGGTACACACACAGGCACACGCACATACACACTGACACACACACACACACACACCTGGGCATGCTGTCCGGGCTTTGGGAGTCTGGGTTCTTCTGGACTCTGATGCAGGGGAAAGAGCCCCCCTCCCAGCCATCGTACACTCCTGAGAGAAAGGAGATGAGTAAGGGGAAAATAACACACCTATTATTTTAATCATACAAGGGTTTTTTCACTGAAACTCCCTTAATGAACTCAAAACGGGCGTATCAACTCCTCGCCAGCACTGATCTCAGACCAGTGATGGATCCGGTGGCCCCTACGCCTCCCTTGCAGAGCCCTGATAAGGGCTCCATGTTGCCAAGCGCGGTCAGCGCCCCACCATTCAAGTTCTCTCACCGTGAACGTCACTAAAGCTGGCCTCGAACAGTGAGCCCATGCCAGCAGAACCGGGCTCTGGGTCCGGGCCCAGGCGCGTGCACAGCTCCAGGTGAGAGAACTCCAGATTCAGAGTCTCGGCCCGCACGGCCCGCTCGCCCAAGGACCGGCGCTGGCCTGCGGGGCGGAGGTCCGGGATGGGGAATCGGATCTTCAGAAGCACGTGGGGAGAGAGAACAGTCAGAGAGGAGCAAAGCTCACAGCTCTGAGTCTGAAGGACAGAGAGAGGGGGGGGGGGAGGCAACAAAGGAACCACGTTAACAAAACACAGTGAAATTGAGAAGTTTTCTCCATTTATTCTGTGCTGCTGTGTGAATGTGTGAGTTTAACAACCACAGAGAGCTCCTCGACCTGTGAGTGACCGTGCTCCTCTGTCTGAGTGGTTCCGTGGGTGAAGGCCTGGATTAGGCGGTCCAGTCTAGTCAGCATGTCCAGGTCCAACTCTGCGGTCAGCTCCCCCAGCTCCAGCCGGACGGTGCTGTCTCGGCGCAAAACCTGCTGCTTTATCCTGCCCTAGAGAATGGACAAGACAGGAGTGTACACGGGTCATTCACGTACATCCAACACAGACACACTACAAACAAACTGCCCTGGTACACACAGGCACACGCACACTGACAAAAACACACTGACACACACACACACACACACACACACCTTGCGCTGCTGTCTCTCTGCCAGGCTGTAGTGGAGGAAGGCACAGGGCCTTGCTGTGGCCCCCAGAGTGAAGGAACCGGCGCCCTGAAACTGCAGCAGCTGAGGAGAGAGAAACCATTACAGAGTGCAAAACGGTGTTACCCACACCTCCACGCGGCGACAGCGCATGGCAGAGCACAGCCTGGTAACAGTGCATACCTGCGTGTACTGCGGCGCCCCCCGCTCCCACACACATTCTAGAAGCTCCAGTCGGCTGAATGAGAGGTCAGAGGTCATCTCCCGGGCATGGCTTCCTGCGCTGCGCATCTCACACGATACCTGAACTGCTGCTCCGGTCAGCCTGGGGGGAATTAAAAAACAGAGAAAAACGGCCGGTCGGCACAGCTCCACTCAGGTGACACAGGTGCATTTGGACGGCACTCAGTACCTGAGGTGCGAGTGAGGACAGGCTCTAACAAAGCCTTGTCGCAGGTGGCCAAAGTCTCTTCCACTAAACATGGAGTCCTTGAAGTAGGCCAGTTCCTGGAAGAAAACCTGCGACACCTCAGCCAATGAGAGCTCCTCGCCGGTACCCTGCGACTCGGCAGGACCAATGGAAGGATCCCGTTGCAGCAGGGTGAGGGTAACCCCGCCCAGAGAGAGGCGGAACAGAGCGTCCGGCCTGAGGGGCTCGGACTGGGAGCGCTGTGAGGATCGACCTAGGAGCGAGAGGGGCGGAGAGGGAGAGGGAGTGAAGAGAAGGCAGTGTAACAATCTAAACTCTTGAGTTTTGTGCCTAAAACTGACGAACAACACTGACAGAAACCTTCCGCACAAACTTTCTCTGAAATTATTTTATTTTCTAAATTAAGGTTGAAAAAGAAGGACATATATTTGGGTTAGGTACCAGAGAGTATAAAATCAGTTGGTGTCGGTGTACCTGGGGTCCTGGTGTTGTGGGGGAGACTGGAAAGTGTTCCAGGTACTGGGTAACGTCTGGGGCAGTTCAGCATCAACTATAAGGAGAGTGGATAGAGTCACACACAGGACAACATAACAGGACTTTGGGTGTGCAGGAAGAGTACACATGGTTACCAACCCCCGTCCCCCGAGCCAAGCATAGCTCCTCACCCCGGGCGAGATCGAGGGGGGCAGGGCCAGGCTCTGCTGGCTGTGCAGAGATGACTCCATGTCGCTGTCAGACAGCTCACTGGCCGAGCGCCCTGACATCGCACTGCTGCTCATGCCTGCCCCCATGGAGTAGAACATCTCTGTAATGGAGATATGGGCAGGGATAAGAGGCATGGAGAGACGGTCGGGCATCGCAGGCAGGTAGAGATGGGCGGGCATCGCAGGCACGGAGAGACGGGCGGCGATCGGAGGCACGGAGAGACGGGCGGGGATCAGAGGCATGGAGAGACATGCAGGGTTTAGAGGCATGCAGCATGCTACAGCAATACCCATAACCTCCTCCAGGAGGTGTTAGAGGGCTGATCTAAACAGCAGCGCCAGTCAAAGAAAGAATTTAAAAAACATCCTCCAGGGAGAGATAAAGAGCTGATCTACACCACCAGCTGGGTGGAAAATGGGGATGTTTTTGTATACCCAACCACTCCTTACAGATTACAGATTACAGATTAAAGAATGTTCCCACTAGATCTGAATTGAATTCAGAGACCCCACATGCAGCCGTGGCCGTTTTCACGCACCCCTCCCCACCGCTCTTTACCCAGATTCTCAAGGCCGCTCAGGAAGGGCTCCTCCTCCATCTCGCCGTCCATCCCTCGCTCCCTCTCCCCCGAATCGCAGCTCAGCTGCTTGCTCAGGTCCTCCTCGATCAGCCGCAGGTCATCCGACCCCAGTGGCCGGCTGTGCCCCCCCTCCCGGCCACTGGGCTCTGAGGGAGAAACAGGCCGGGGGTGTGAACAGTGCATTGTGCATTGGGACAGAGTGGTACGTAGGTATAGTCATAGTCATACATAGTGTGTGTGTGTGTGTGTGTGCGTGTGTGTGTGTAATGCTGAAAACATTACGCAACAGACATGCCTGTTTTTCCCATATATAAAAATGTTGGATCGGTCTTTGTGAAGAGAGGACCAAGCACACCTGTATGGATGCAGAGAGCAGTCAGCAAGTCCGTCAGGTGAGTGATCTGGTCTGGGGAGAGCAGCAGGTGGAGGCAGCCCACCTTCCCATCTAACTCCAGCTGAGGGTGGGGGCAAGAGGGAAGGTAGATGTACACAGAGAGACAGAGCATGTGAGAACAGGAAGTGAGCGTTTGAGGGAGGAAGGTGGACAGAGAGAAAGAGCATGTGAGAACAGGAAGTGAGCGTTTGAGGGAGGAAGGTGGACAGAGAGAAAGAGCATGTGAGAACAGGAAGTGAGCGTTTGAGGGAGGAAGGTAAACAGAGAGAGAGAGCATGTGAGAACAGGAAGTGAGCGTTTGAGGGAGGAAGGTGGACAGAGAGAGACAGAGCATGTGAGAAAAGGATGAGAGCATGAATGGAGAAGTAAACAAACGTGAGGAGTAAAAAAGCAAAAAAACAAAAACACACTGGAATGGAAAAAAACGACCCAGGCCTGAAACCCAGGGACAGACACAAAACAAACCAAAACAAACCTGGGGACTGACACAGCAGGAGGGAACAGTAACAGGGCACTCACCTTTGGACCAGGCAGCGCGTCGTTCTGTTTAATCTTCACGGTGGTCTCCATGAATCCCGAGCAGCTTCCGATCAGTAGGGGGGTCTGTGGGGGCGTCTGGGCGTCTGGGTGCCCGGCCGGAGGGGGAGATCCCTCACTCTCACTGCCTGGGTTAGGCCCTTCCTGCATGGTGGGTAGAGCACTGGGGGTCAGCCCTGTGTTAAATATCGCCCTCTTTCAGGAGGGCAGCATCCGGGCCGCTACCACTGCTGCCCTGACCTCAGATCAGCACTCAGTTACACATGTGTGTGCCACTGATAGCGACAGATCGTTACATGCTGACAAGAGACGGAGTAGGGTTTATCAGGTGAGCAATCTGGTCCTTGTTCAGAACCCCAGCCATGGGTTCGGTTTCACAGGAGCACTAAGACTACGTAAGTGACAAGGAGCCTTAACAGCGTAATACCATCAGCTGGTCATAAATTAAATCAAATGACAAGCAATCTGGACTTTATATTGGAACCAGCGAGTTTCACATTAAAGAAACAGATCCTTGTCATGGGGACATGGGGTTACCGGAGGCCGTCCCATGGGTTCATACAGCAGCTGGACGGCACTGAGTTGTAGGATCTTGTGCAGGACAGCAGGTGGCTGGTGGATGTCCACAGGCACAGTTTGACCTGAGTCACGCACTGCCTCGTCACAGTAGTCCAACCTGCAGTACACCACAAGTGCCACCAGGGGTGGCGGCATGGGAGTCAATCTCTCAGTCACGTGCCTCACATAATACAAATATCCCTTCTCTGAATTTTTGTGTCTCCTTCAATATATCAGCTAGCCTTTAACCCTCCCAGTGAACAAATATGAATACCCCAGTCTTAACATGGGCCCCCGTCCCTTGATTAATAACAAGACAGACAACAGAGAATCTCAGTTTACTCTCATACAAATTACGCAATCTTCAACACGTGCTTTAAATTGCATGTGCAAATGGGTTGAGATCAACACTAACTCTTACAAGAGAAGTTTATTTAAGAAGCTGACGAACCTGGTGGAGTTGGTTGTACACGTTAAACACAGAGTGGACACTTTAGTAACTACCAGATGCTGCAGGGACTCTCCAGCGCTGGCACACCAACCCAAGCCAGTTTAACAGTGATCCAACTCTGGCCCATCCTGACAAACATTCTCCACCAAGATATTCGAGTTTCAGATGGCAACCCCGACTGCCTGTCCATCTACCCTCTTAAAACATTTCCAAATTAAGTAATCTAAATTATTAACTTACGTATACAATATGTAGACAAACGCACACTGGCCTACCGTTTAATGTGCACCTCCAAGGCAATGCCCGTATCACTGTCCAGTGGTTGGTGCTCAATCCGGACAATGGTGTCTAGGAAGGTGACCTTAATACGGCGCAACACTGCCGAAAAACAATGAGTAGAGAAAATCTGAATCCATTCACTAATGCACCCGCGCTCACCACACTAGTGCACCCACGTACAGCCCATGCAGCCAGTTCATCTGGCCAAAACATTTAGCCAAAGCCAGTACATGAAAGATTTTCTTTAAAAAAAACAAAACATTAATACAAGTGGATTTTCCTGAAACCATTCAGGTTAGGTACCTGGCGGCTGAGGGGTATGCTAACCTAATGTTGTGTCCACATATCACCATATGTCATATTACCAGCCACATAGCTGTCACTTCACACCAGGTACTCACCGGTTTTCTTGGCAGAGAGGAGGACACTTACCAGTTTCGATGGTCTGAGCAAACATCTCCAGCCCCTCCAGAGGCGCAGGCGGCTCCTCAGACGCCTCGGGGGGGTCCTTCAGGCACTCTTGGGCCAGCTGCATGCTGGAGGTCATACATGAGGACCATCCCTGGGAGTCCCAGCCACCACCTGCGAATTGACATACTCTGGATAAGTCTGACTTAAAGTGATCAACTGATTTTAAAACATGAATTAATTCAAGAACTTTTTGAACTCAAACTCAGATTTTGTGCCCCCTTGGCCTATATTGCCTATGTACTGGTCTAGCGTTACTCACAGAGCACGTGAGGTGATGTCATTACTAATTGGCCCGCTCTGGTTCATGACTACTCAATCATTTGGTGGCACCTTCACGTGCTTACACTCAGCTATCACTTACTGCCACTTCAGAGGCCTATCTATCGCTGGCTCTGTGTCACACACTAGAGATTGTGTTACTCACTGGTCCTGTATTTGGGCCTGCATGTGAGCTGCAGACCGGTGACAACCAGGGTGCAGTGGTCGGTGACAAGCGCCGCCCAGGGGATAGTCACGGCAATGCTGCTCACAAACCCATCTACTATCTCCAGGGGAGCCCCTACCGACTCCAGCAGTTCGTTTACGGCCTGAAGAAAGAAAGGAGATGTTGGGTTTCAATACAGGAATAGACGGGAGAGGGGCTCAGAGCGAGGGACAAGGCACGATGTTAGGCAATGTGATAAAAACCAGGGTATCCGTATTAAAACGGCCAAGTTTTTTTTTAATCACTTATAAAATTAGGAAGTTGAAAGTTGCTATAATATTTTGGGGTCAAGATTTACCAACGGTGTCCTCGTCGGATATACAAAACACAAATATGCATTTCCTATAGCTAGCTAAATGAGTAAAAGGTTATTGGTTGTTTTCCAACTTCAACGATAGGTGAAAAACTGTCAGGTCAAGAACATCCATTCCATTACCCTACGTTGTCGATTTCTTACCCAGACATCGAGGTTGATATCTCGGATGACTCCACTGCCGTTGTATAAGTCCAGACTCAATTGTTCCAAACTCAGTCGCTCTTGGAGGAAGTGACCGAGGTAGTGCTGTAGAAGGTACCGACAGGCCCGCTTTTTGATTGAGCCGGACCAAGGGAATAGCCAGCGGGACATGGGGCCGGAGAGATAGGGGTAAGGGAGTGAAGAGGTGGTGGAGGAAGACGAATAAGAAAGCGATTCTCCGGTAAACGCATAACAAACACCAGTGTGCTAGTGAGGAACGAGCAACGGGAAGGGGCTAAGGGAGGGGGGGTTGAAACCTTCCTCTCCTTGCCTTCGGTCGACAACCAAATTCGAAAATACTTGACAGGGAGAAAGCGACGCGCAATTCGCTCACGGGGAGATATTTTCTTAAGACGCTCGCTTTGGTTACTGCCTATTAAATCATATTTTTTGAAAACCATATGACAGGATCTCTCGCGTTTCTCTGGAGTTGTTTATTGTTTTCATATGCGAACTAGAGGAGCAGTACGGCGCTGCGTCATGACGCAATCATCGGCGCATAAGAGATGTAATAGGGACGCCATTTTAGGAAGGTCCAGTTCCGTTACTGTGCATCGGTTTTAACTTTTCCATCCTGTGTCCCAAATAATTATCTGCATATTATGCAATTCTGAATTGGAAACATACGTTTGTCACCGTTAGCCAAAAAGCTATGTTTACACTGTAATCTTCAGGTTATTTATGGCAACATGACAATTGTGTGCTACAAGTAAGTCTCACTTTGTCTATCACTCTAACACACGTTATAGGTCTCACTAGGTTTTGTGTTAAGACAAACTTGAAAATAATTAAAAATAGAAGCGAAATAAACTTTCTCCATTTAGTCTTGAAAGGACAACATAAAACAAGAATGGAACCAGATTCAAAAGGACACCAGTCTCTTCATGTCAAATAATGGTGGTACTTTAATAATTAACAATTGGGATTATAGAAAGAAATCTCCAGACCTGTAATGAGTCTTTAGTTTTCTTATGTTCAACATACATTTTCAGACAACAGAAAACTTTAGAATAAAACCAAAGGAAAAAAAAAAAAAAATCGAAACTATAAAAACAGTCACTTAAATTGTTCACAGCAATATTTCCCGCACTAATTTACAACAAACATTCTGCTCCATCTTCACTTGAAAGCGATGTCTGGGATCTTTCCTGCAGCCTGAAGAGGAAGAGATGGTGAGGGGGTGAGAAATGGGAAGCTTTATTGCTCAGCATACAAGACTGACACCAAGGGTTAAATTACAGCATGAAACGCATTACAAAGGCCATAAGGAATTCCAAAGGCTTCACCTTTAATTGTGTGAAGATATGGGCAGCCCTGGTGAAATCCCACTCGTTATCCTGCAAACACCTGAGAAGCACAAACATTGCAGATACGTTCGTAAAGGTCAAGTAAATGCCAGACATCCTCTCAAACCATCTGGGCTTTCCGTGGACATCATTAAGTCTTCCACTCCCAGCATCCCTTTTAAGCCTCAGACTAAAGAGTTTTAGAAAAGTGGCATCTTTCAATGGCGAGAGGCAATGGCATCCTGCATCAGGTGACATTCGGATCCCTTCTCTTGTCTTGGGGCTTAATACACTTATGTTGCTTTGGCTACAGAAATGGCATGTTATTTAACATTATATTTGAATTGACCACCTCCCTTGGAATCTCTGTAACCTGCAGCGAACCCGAGCCTGACGCCCATCCCGTGTGAATTTTCAGAGGCGATGGACAGAGGGAGCAACGACTTACTTTTGTGACCACTCCAGGTTCATGCCGGACTTCTGGGAGAAGGCGTTGAGCATTTCCTGCTGGGGCGCGGAGAGAGTGGGCACCGGACTGCTGGAGGGGGTGGGTGCGGGGGCCACGAAAGCGCGGCGGATCTCTTCCGTTGTGGCGTTCCGCACAAACAGCTCGTCATTCACTATACATAGACTGGGGAGGGGGAGAGAGAGAGAGAGAGAGAGAGAGAGAGAGAGAGAATTAGGATGAACAACCCAGCTGTAACTAAACTTACTGCACAATGTTACACGTGCATCGAGTGTTCCAATGAACAGCCTAGACAACTGAATAAGAACACTTACCCAGCATTCCCAGCTGGCACAGCAATGAAAATGCGAGAGAACGCTCTGACAGAGTCTCGGGATTTACCATCCACTGTAAGAAATAAAGCACATCAGGCAAGCCAAAACACAGGCCGAGTACGGTTTAAAAACAGTACCACGGTTCACCTAGGTAAGTAAGTACGGTCAGCTCACCTTCTTTGAACACACCACTGACTGTAAATGTCAACAATGTGGTCTGGAAGAGAAGAGTGGAAACTTGGTCAAAGAACAAGAAACCAAAACTGCTATAGAAAGGTACAGAACAATCCTTCACAGGTGGTATTGGATTACTGACAGTGAATTCATCAATTCTAGCTAGTTGGTTCCTGACCAGAAGACATGAAAATAAATGCAAAGATTTGTTCTAAAATACCTCTTTTTTAAATTACTCTCTTTAATGGGTATGCACGGCAACACATTTTTTTTACTCACGGTATAGGTGCTGACGTCCACAGTGAAAGAAGCAATGTCGTGCTGGGTCTTGGGTAATTCGTTCAGGAAGGCCACCACGTTTAAACGTGTGTGCTTTAGCAGGCGGAACCGGGTAGCTGCGGGCAGTGAGGAGGGTACAGCCACGTTTTACACACACAAATGAACCAATTTAGCCATAAATGACAAGTCTAGCAG
The DNA here is from genome assembly GCA_025775065.1 of Hiodon alosoides. Classification (NCBI taxonomy): domain Eukaryota; kingdom Metazoa; phylum Chordata; class Actinopteri; order Hiodontiformes; family Hiodontidae; genus Hiodon; species Hiodon alosoides. The sequence continues at coordinate 54,240 of JAOYSI010072075.1, forward strand.
AAAAGTCCTTTGTACAAACCAATATTCCCAGCATGCTTTGGGGAAATTATTTCTTCCTGTCTGAGGGACTGGAAAGTACCTGGGGTTTTAGACCAGTACATTTATATGTAGGTAGTGTGGGCAGGTTGGGCTTTAGCTTAACCTGCATTCCTACAGTGAATATCCAGCTGTACACATGGAGGAACTGTAAGCTGTGTGAGTCGCTTTGGATAAAAGCGTCTGCTAAGCAACTAATACAAATTGTATTTTAATAAAGGAGAAGCGGTTCCACTTCACAACTCACTCGGATCCTTGAGTTTCTTTATGTTGCGGCTGTCCTTGTGATACTCGCCAAGACTGCACCTGTAAACCGAGAGAGAGACGGGATGAAGGGCGGTGCACAGAGAGAGAGACGGGACGAAGGACGGCGCGCCACAACACTAACAGGTGTGGGGGGGCATTTAACAGAGGCCGGTGACGCACCTGGAGGGGTTCTGTACAGAGAAGGGAATGCTGAGCGAGAAGGAGGCCCCGTCATGGTAGGCGTTGAGCAGAGGTTGCCGATCACCGGAGTCATACACACTGTAATACCTGAGAGAAGACCGGCCATGTGGACAACAGAGCAACCCGTTAAATGAGTGTAGACGACATACCAGCTCTAACAACAACTACAGAGCACAGGGTCTGCTGACAGGTACTCCCATTGGTTTGTCATTAGATTAGACGGAGCACATACATCTCACATCAGTTTAGAGGAAGCAGTCGAGATACTGCACAAAAGCACACAGACTTACTGCTGTAGGAACTGCAGGATGGGGCTCTTTATCTCATCTGAAACAAAGTAGCTGCCCTAAAATGAAAGTGACAGACACATCCATTAGCAATACATTGTTACAATGTTCCCACTTATAACCCCCGAAATTCCTCTAAAGTACAGTCACATTATGTCTGCCCTGGTTGGTGGAGGTACCTTGCAGGGAGGAAGGGTGGTAGGCGCCTCAACATCAAACCCAATTGGTGGGGGGAGATCGTGACCATCCTGGATGGGTTGGACAGAAAGTTATGGTTTTACAGAACACAAGAGGAAGTAAAAACAAAAACAGCTTCAGAACCAGCACCTCATGACCTACAAAGGCATCAATGACACCACAGACCTGACTACACTGCCTCCCCCCATTCTACAGTCTACCAGACTGAATTAGGAGCGGGGATTTATGCCACATTAAACCCAAGAATAAAACAGAGCAGAGAGATGAGGGACACCAGCTCGGTCGAATCGTGCGCTTCCCACAAACAAAGCTTGCCCGCTGATGACCACTGGCTGGAGATCAGCAGCGTGGAACGCGTAACTGACTGGATGCAATGTAGCCGCACTGCTGTCCGTAATAACGTTTTTAAACATTTTCTACAAGGCTGAAATCCAGACACACACCACAGACAGACACACTTACCAACTTGAGCAGCCTTGGGAAACGCTCTCTGACAGCACTGTCCGAAGTTGATGGGGGAAAGAGGAAAAACATTGCGTCGTTACAGCGGAGACAATGCAAGGTGGCAGGCAAGCGAGCTCCGCAACACTCAAACTGCCTGAAGAGTAATAATACTCCCCCAAATACTTCCCCTGCTGGACTGAATGTGCCTTACTTCTGTGACACGCTGGCAGAAATGTGCAAAGATGGAGATTAAATTACACTACATGAAATGCAGGGACTAGAACTGTAAAAACCCCATTAGAAACGACAGCCATCGCTGGCCCAATGCAAACTCAATAGTCAATAACAATCCTGAATTCATAATCCGATACAACCACCCCCACCCCCACCCCCAAATCCCATACCCACGTTTTACTTACCCTGCAGTGTTACTCACCTGCCCCTCCCCCCTCTCTGCCCAACAAGCAGAAACACACTAATAATGTAACGCACTGTTTCTGACAACGGGAATTTGTGCATGAACACACACAGAGATTTGATGAGCAGAGGAAAAACAAATGGGGAAGTACAGAGACAACACCTTATCAATTGAGCCTACAACTGCATTGGCATTGCATTTATGCAAACAAATTCCATTGACACAGCTAAAATGGGTTGTTGTGTATCTGGTGAGGTTGATCCCTGCACATGGGCAAACGTGTGCCGCTTCTGTGCGGCAGGAGGAAAGCAAACGAATGTGACGTCTAAGGCATGGAGGACTCTGGGAATAGGCAGATCCAGACATACGGGGTCACAGCTGGAGAACTGTCAATACCAAACGCACTGAACTGTGTGGCGGGCTTCCCCTCAACACCGGCTCTGCGGAAAAACACACACCATCCTGCTCACACGCCCAGTGGCCAAAGCACAAATGTAAATTGGGGGGTGGCGTTTCGGTTCAGCGGGCCAGCTAGGTGGCTGCAATCTGGCAGAAATGGGTTTAATCCTCGCAAG